>APFE031582401.1:40587-61421 GCA_000404065.3 Pinus taeda
ACTCCATGCCCAATGGTTCAAAACTTATAACACCTTACTGTGCCTCTTTACTCGAGAATCCTACCTTCCTCCCAACCACAGTCAACATTCCCTTGAAGTCAGAAAGCTAGCCTAAAATCATCAACTAAGGTTGAATCCAGATCAACCGAGGTTGAATCTAAAGGAGAGAGCCCTCTCCGATTGCAGGTGGGCTAGAACCTGCAATCAGAAGATTGGTTTGTGGTTACCTCAGCTGTATCCCTAATAGGAGTTAGGGACAACCTGAGTGATAACAATGATCAAGGGAAGATCCTAGACCACTCCAACCATTCCTTTTCCTCACTGCAAAACATAGTAGAATTAGCTTTTTTAATCACAAGTATGATGCAAGTTAGGTTTCTGATTTTCAAGCAAGTTTGAAATAGGTAGACGATACATGAATTATGTTTCTAGTTTGATGAATTATGAAAGATATAGTAGCTTTCTTTCTACAAGTAGATTAGCCCTTTCCCTTTCATGAAATGATTAATTAGCATCTACAAGTTGAGGAAATGGAATTTCCACTTTCATAGTTAGAATCAATTTTCAGTTGTAATTTTATTAGCAAGGTTTCACTATAGTTCGGTAGGAGGAATGGTCTTTGAGCACTTTGATCTAATGTTAAGAATGAGGGTGGCATGATTATAATCCAACCTACTATGCATATAAAATTGTCACATCTAAGTTTGTACGAACCCAGGATGATAATTTGAGTTGAGGAGCCCTTAGGAGTTGCAACCTTCTTAGTGCAATACCAGGGTTCACCACTTTTTGGCATTGTTGTCGGGGAGGTGTCTAAGTAGATGTTGTTTCCTTTTTAGCATTATTTTATGTTTTGCATACAGTTTTTGAAAAAGTGAAAAATTAAAAAACAAATCATGCCTCGTAGGAGTAGTGATAATCAAGGAAAATTATTACCAAAACCCCCCACACCCTCCAATAGTCAACCTTCACTCTTCTTCGATGATTGTGAACTTCCCTCTCTGACTCTAGGGGAGTCAAAAGACCCTCTATGTGAGCAACCTGAAATTTTTGAAGAACCTGTTAGGGAAGAAGAAGAACCCACTTCACCTACCCAAACTATGGGTAAAAACAAGGTCAATGAGGTTTTCCTCATCAGAGAGACTAATGGAAAGGCTATAATGAAGAATATAATCCCTACTGCACTTCCACACTTCCCTTGCTTAACCTATGAGGATCTTGACACCTTCATGTTTGAATTTGTTATTGTTTTTAGGACCGATGACTATGCCTCTAATGAGGTGAAGCTAAAGTTATTCCCCTCTACCCTTAAACATGCAACCTTGTGCTGGTTTATGAGTCTTCCTGCGGGTAGCATCACTACCTGGGTCAAAATGCAACATGCCTTCAATAACAAGTATAAAGACTACTGTAGGTCCAAAGAAACCAAGGAAGAAATATTTAGTATGACTCTTGGACCTGATGAATCACTAAAGGACTATGAGGAGAGATTTCAACTCAATTATAGGAGGGCCAACTGTATCCTTGATGTTGAGTCACTCAAGCTAGTTCTTCTCCGAGGGATTAGGGAGGATATTTTTGAAACCCTCAACATGTTTTCCGGAGGAGATATCTATTAATTATCCTTTGATGACATCAAAAATGTATTCAAGGATCACTCTAGGGCTTTTAGAAAGAAGGGTAGGGCTAGTCAAGGCTTGGTCATTTCCTCTCTCTCCACAACATCCATCAAGAATGAGATAGGGAAGATGGTGGAGGATTTCTAGAGCAAAATGTTGCATACCTTTGCATTGAAAATGGATACCATGCAAATCAAAAGAAAGTAGGAGGAAGAAGAGAGGGAACTACCTATTTTCTGCCCTAAATGCACTATAAGACATTCGAGGAATGAATGCTCATTGAATTTAATAGAAGTCTACCTAGTCTGTGACGAAATTCATGCAACAGACAAATTCCCCTCTTTGCCAAGACTAAAAGTTGTATACCGAGGGGAAGAAGGTGGGTTAGAGAAGCTTTGCTTCATTAATCAAAGAATGCCTCAAGGACCTTGGCCATATCAACAGGGCATGCAAGGTACACATTACTCTTATTACAATCCAAATCAGAATACACCTTTTCAACCCTGGTACTCTTCCATTCATCCATCATGGTCCACAACTCCTTCTAGGCCTTATGCTCCTCCACATCCTCCTCAACCTATCAACCATCCTTTTCAGTCATATACACCCCAATCTTCTCAAAGTGGGCAACCCATCACAAGGGTGGAGGCCTCAAGTCAACCAACCTCTTGCTTTACTTACTCCACCCTAACCTCAACCACAACTCAGTCATCCTACTCCACCTAAGAAACCTTAAATTCCTGCTCAGCCCAATCCAAACTTGAACAAAAAGCAAGCACAACAGGTCTATAGTGGAGAGACATCCTATCTAGCTTATGTTGTGGTAATCCAGGAGATCAACCTTTGGTCTGGGAGAGTGCTCCCAAATTATCACACATCTTCTCTACCTGAAGAGCTTCAAGAAGAGAACGAAGAGAGTGCTCCTCAAGTTAATCCACCTCCATTTCCTGAGAGGTTGATCCACCCTAGCCAACACACCCCAGAAGAGGTTAAAATTATGGAAGAATTGAATAATTTATGTGTTAAGATATCCCTTCTTTAGGCCATTAAAGATGTTACCATCTATAATAAGCTTATCAAGGAAAAATGTTTCAAAAATCTTGGGAGAAGAAAAAGAGACACCCCCACCATAATTATCATTGGGAAACTATCTGATTTTATGCTTGGGAGGGTGATCTTCCCGAAATATCTAGACCCTGGAATCCCAGTAATGAATGTGCACATTGATGGAATTATAGTCCCTAATACATTGATTGACCTTGGGGCTGAAATCAATGTGATGACTAAGGAAACCATGCTAAAGCTAAATATACAAGGGGATTTAAGGAAGACCACCATAGTACTAAAACTTGCAAACATATCCATAGTAACTCTTGAGGGAATTGTTGAAGATGTTATGGTCTCCATTGACTCTTGGGAGTATCCTATTGATTTCCTAGTTCTCCATCCCAAAACCATGTTTAATGACTATCCTCTCTTCTTAGGAATACCTTGGTTGGCCACTGTTGATGCCTACATTAGTTGTAGGGATGGGAACATGACTATTAAGAATGGACATTTATCAAAACAAATGGTATTTTATCCTCCTTCTTAGCTTTATATTTAACATGATTTACCTTTATGGTTAGAAGAGGAGGAAGAGGATGAATTGTATCACACAACCTCACACCCAATTTTCACTCTAGATACTATTATAGGAGGGGGTAAACTTGATGAAGATGACCTCATTGACCATATCCTTCAGAACCAACTTCCCACTCCCATACCAATTAATGAGTTGATGAAATAATATGGGAGTAGTACTTGAACTAACTTATGCCTTGTTGACTCAAGTCCATAACATGTCAAGATTGTAGAGTTTGGCCCATCCAAAAAATTTAAATATAAACCCTTCTCTCTTGTCCAAACATGAGAAATAGTTGTGCAATGTGTTGAGGAAACACTTGGATGCTTTTGCTTGGGATTATAAGGAAATGAAAGGTGTGCATACCTAAGATTGTATTCATCATATTTACATCAAGGAGGGGCTCAAGCTTGTGCGCCAACCCCAAAGAAGGATGAACCCAACTCTTATAGAAATTGTGAAAGAAGAATTACAAAAGGTATTGGATGAAGGGTTCATATACCCCATTTTAGATAGTGAGTGGGTGTCACCTCTTTTTTTAGTTCCCAAGAGAATGGGAAGTGGAGAATAGGTGTTTATTACTGGGAACTTAACAAGGCTACAAAGAAGGACCATTTTCCTTTTCCCTTCATTGACCAAGTCCTAGATGGTCTTGCAGGGAAGAAATTCTTCTCCTTCCTGGATGGATTTAGTATATACACCCAAATCCAAATCAGCCATGAAGACCAAGATAAGACCACATTTACATATCCTTGGGGTACCTTTGCCTGTAGAATTATTCCATTCGGTCTGTGCAATGCCCTACTACTTTCTAGAGGGAATTTCTGAGTATTTTTACTGAACTTCTTCATGACTCTGTTGAAATATACATGGATGATTTCAATCCTTATAGATGTTACCTACATGAAGCTATCTCAAATCCATGCAAGATATTGAAGAAATGTATTGAAATGAATCTCTCATTGAGCCCTGAGAAATTTGAATTCTTGATGAATGAAGGGACCATCCTTGGCCATTCCATATCTAAGGAAGGGATACAACTTGACCCAAACAAGATTGCCATAAACATAAGGGTCCCTACCCCTCAAAAGCAAAGAGATTTCATGAGTTTATTGGGATTAATTGGGTATTATAGGATATTCGTCAAACACTTTAGTAAAGTGGCTTCAACTTTGTTTGGATTATTGGCCAAGGATTCATGTTTTTTTTGGAAAAGCAACTGCCTAGAGGTCCTTAAAGTGTTGAAAAAGAAGTTGATCATTGTGCCCATTCTTAGGGTCCCAACTGGGCATTTCCTTTCATATCCACATTGATGCATTAGATAAAGCTGTGGGGGAAACCTTAGGAAACGTAGAAGATAAATTTCCTTATGCTATCAATTTCGTTAGTAACATTTTTTCTAAAGTTGTGTTCAATTACATTGTCACTGAAAAAGAACTCTTAGTTGTAGTACATTCTTTAAGCAAATTCATGCACTATATCATTGGGTATCAAACTTTTATTCATACTAATCATGCAACCATTAAATATTTAATGAATAAGCATGATGTCAATGCCAGGATAATTAGATGTTTGTTATTGTTACAACAATTTGATTTTACTATTATTGACAAACTAGGGAAAGAAAATGTGGTTCCAGATTTCTTGTCTAGACTAACCTTGCCTACAAGTAATGATGATATGGTGGATTATCAACTTCCACATGAACACCTCTTTTTCATCTCGGTGCTTCCTCCTTCGTTTTCTAACATAGAAAACTACTTGGTTGCTGGAAGGTTCTCTCCTAATCTATCATCCAGAGAGAAAAGAAAGATTGTGAGGAAAATCTCTCCTTTAGCTTGGATTGGGGGAAATCTTTTTAGATTGGAACCAGATTAGATCTTGAGGAGATGTGTAAGAGAATAAGAGGTATTTTACATCCTCTCATCATGTCATGATGGACCTTGTGGGGGTCAATTTGTTGCTAAGAGGACATCCTTTAGAGTTTTATAGGATGGTTACTATTGGCCCAATTTACATCAATGTGTAAGGAGATACACCACTATATGTGACTAGTGCCAAAGGACGGGAAAAGCCACACCCAGGGGTGAAATTCCCCTTCAACCTCAAGTGGAATTGGATCCATTTGAAAAGTGGGCATGGATTTCAATAGGCCAATTAATCCACCATTAGGACAAAATAATTACATCATTGTGTACAATGATTACTTGACAAAGTGGGCTAAGAAAAAGGTAGTCAAAGCAACAAGTGAGTAGAAAGTGGTTGAGTTTTTAAGAGAGAACATATTATACAATTTTGGGTATCCAAGGGAGGCAGTCACTGATCAAGAACCATAATTCACATAAGATATGATTGAATATTTCATGAGGCAACACCATATTAAGAAAAAGACATCCACTTCCTAACACCCTCAAGAAAATGGGCAAGTAGAGGTCACAAATAGAGCATTGGAGAACATCCTCACCAAGGTTGGTAGCAACAATAGGAAAGATTGGGCAGAAAGAATATTAGAGGCCACTTGGGCCTACAACACCACTTGGAAAACCACCACTGAGTTCACTCCACATGAATTGGTTTATGGGAAGAAGGCTTTGGTTTCTATTGAGTTTGAATATAACATTTTTGAGTATTGCAACTCAATTGGAATTAGACTTCACTACAACACAACAAGAAAGGTTGCTCTAACTTAATGACTTAGATGAGTGTAGGATGAAATCTACCCTACACATTAAATTCATACAACTGTAAAGAAAGGTATGGCATGACAAGCATATCAAGGAAAATAATTTTCAAGGAGGAGGTTGGGCCTTGTTATATGATTCTAGGTTCAAAGTGTTCAAAGTGAAGCTGATGGAAAGATGGTTGGGTCCATACCTAGTAGAAAAGTGTCATGAAAATGGATTTTTCCAGATCAGAACCATTGATGAGGAAGGTATTCCCTTACTTGTAAATGGGTATAATTTGAAGCTATATAGAAGACCAATTTCCAAGGATTAATTTATCAGTTCAATCAACAAATAATTAAATGAAATTGGAAGTTTCATAGCTTCTAGTCCACAACATCCCTAGAAATTTGGAAAAAATAAAAATAATAATAATAATGCCTGGATGAAAACCTCTAGGAGGCATATAAGGTTGAATCCAGGGTTGAAAATCTCTCTGACGTGGCTCAGGAGAAAAAAAAAAAGAGAAGAAAAAATAAAGGTCCTTAGGTCAAAATGTAACAACCCTGGTGAAAATTCCATGTAATAAAATTTAATAAAGGCAAAATAATAACCATGATTGATGGGAAACTTATTCCAAACTGAATGTTGGGAAATACATCCTAGTGTGGTTGTTCACTTGGCTATTAATGGCTAAGGAAATTGGAAAAGGCAATGGCTAAGGCTTTGGAAAGGCAAAATGATAGTTTTGGCACATTTATTTATGAAAATAATGGAAATTAGGAGAAAAGGGAAGTGAAAGGTAACAGGTTTCATGTGAGGAGGAAATTGAAGGAAACTAATGGAAAATGAAGAAAATTGAGGCCTCACTAATAAATGCTTTTGAGGATTAGTTGGTAACCTTTTGCCAGTTCAGTTTTGGAGCTCTCTCATTATTCTCTCTCTCTCATACTCTTGGATACTTAGAGTTTTCTTGGAGCACTCTTGGAGGGTGTGGCATACTTGGATTTTTGGAGCAAGAAGGAAAATTAAGAGTAGGAAAGCACAAGAGGACATCGAGATCATCAACTACAATGAATTTGGCTTGCAGGTACCAAGTTGCATTTATGTTTTCGTCACTAGTTTTGGCATGCATGACATATGCATGTGGTTTACTGGTCATGAACTGTCACTAGAATGTATGATTGCCTGGATTGACAGTGGATTCCCTAGCCTTTCCATTTCCTGGATAGCCATGGAGATTATGGGTTTATTTCCTTATTTTATTTTGGTTGGTTCTCATGTTTCCTTAGCTTGGGTTGAGTTACTAGTTCCTAGAACCTTGGTTGGAAAAATGCCCTAGAGCCCTATAACAGCTTGGTTTGAGTTACTAGTCCTGTAGCCTTGGTTGGAAAAAAACTCTGGAGCCATTAGTGGTTTGAGATACTAGTCCTAGAGCTTTGGCTGGACAAACGCTCTGGAGTCCGACGACATCTGTGGGTTGAGTTACTATTTCTAGAGCCTTGGCTGGAACAAATGCTTTGGAGCCTTGGAAGGCTTGGATAGAGACCAATATGATGATGGTTTTGTCATGTCTGACTATGAGGTGGAATAACCATTTGATAGGTTGAGGTGGATGGAATTTGGAAGCCCTAGATGGTTTTGGATTGATGTGTTCAATGAGATCCCACATTCATGGCTAGAATATGGTATAGGGGTGAATGGATGAAGAGAGATTTGGCTCTGCCATTCTACGATCGAGTGGAATGTGGAAGTCCCATCCTAGGCTTGGATTTTGCATCATCAATATGAGGTTATTTATCCTTTTATTTCTATGAGTATTATATTGGTTTATATGTGGATCATATGGATGTGATTTCATTGGTATTTCTATTTTTATTATGTTGGTTATGTATATGTTTTATGAAAGTAGCTATGTATGGATCTCATCATGTTTTTACTGGTAAATGAATGAACAATGTATCTATGACCTAATGGATGAAATGGAAATTAATGTGTTGAGGCATCAATGCTTCTTAGCGATTCTCAGCTAAGAATAAGACCCCTATGCTTAGATATGTCATTTACACCTGTAGATTGCATTGATGCCAAGTGCTTGATAGAATGTCAGTCCCGGTTGGGGATGGCTAGGGCTACTCCTAGAGTTAGTTTTTGTTTTATTAGTCTTGTCGTCATGTGTTTAATGTATTTCAGAAGTTACAACAAGTTCTAGGCAGTGGCGAGAATTTTGGGCTTGAAAAGTGCCTTAAAATCCCTAGACTCTGGCACAGGTCTACTAGAAATAGTCCCTGGATGCAGGTATGGAGGCTTGTGGGAGGATCCAGAGCCCTTTGGATGCTGGCATGCCCATAGCATGAGAGCGTCTAAAGTTCAAGAGGTCTAAAACCTTAGTAGGACTCAAGGGCTTGTTAGCATAAAGGTTGGGATGGTTTGTAGGAGTTCTATTGTTGATGTTGAAGGTATGTATGGTGTGTTTCCGTCGGTTCCACTTCCTTAATGTGACATAGGAGGTCGAATCATATCATAGTGGCCTCTCGTCACATGTTTACCAAAGTCGGTCGGTTACTTGGGTAGATGTGGAAGGAGTGTGTTATAGGAAACCTCCTCTGAGGCACCTAGGGAAGGCATGCAAGTTGAAAACCTCCACAGAGGTAACCTTCTTGTCTAAAAAAACAAAAAACAAAAAAAACAAAAAGAGAAGAGAGGAGAACAAGGAAGAAGCTTACACCACGCATGCTAACCTTTCTCTTCTTTTGTAGGACTACACACCGTTGGAAGATTTCATGGCTACAGAACAAAACCTATAAGATCTCATCCATCCTTCCATCCATACACCTTATCTCCATACTATCCACTCATATAACCATCTCTCTCCACCACCCAATCAACAAGAAATTATAATTTCACCTCCTCATTTTGATGCTATAGGAGGGACCTATATTGCTATAGGAGGTCTTGTAATTCTACAGGACAATCCTGTGAAGCTACAGGAGGGGGATATAATGGGGAGAACAACCCAAAATGCCATGATTCCTCTAGGAAATTATGAATGGGGTTGTGCAATGATTTACTCATCATCCATCCATTACCCATCCACTCCATTTCACCAAAACTTGCTCAAGTTTTCCACTCTGTCCTACCTCTAAAAAACACAAAATACATTGTTTTCAATTTCTCTAATGTTAGAACTAATTCCTCATGACTCTAACCCTATCCTCATTGTTTAAATGTGGCATCAAGAATATTCCAATTTTAATTTGTCCTTGAATTAAAATGAGAATTTAGTCTCACCAGATGTTTGAAAAAATAATTAATTAATTCATCTTGAGTTAATTTGTTGGAGAAATTCAAGCTAGAAGTCTTTGTGAAGTCATGCAATAGTTATACCTTTGATTGAGGAAGTTATCCCTTAATTAAGGAGATAAGGATGAGTTGTACTTGAGTTTTAATTACTTAGCTAAGTTAACTGAGTTAAGTCCAGTTAAATTAGTTCCAAACAATTTGAGGAACTAATTGTGAGTTCAGTCATTTAATGCATGCATGCATGAAACTAGTCTAGATTACTAAAGATTCTCTCACAAATAACTCATGCATGTCAGTTCAGACAAAGACCCAATTGAGATTAATGGTAGGGAAAATGTACTATCATTTGCAAGAATTTTCCTATAAGAAAATGTCTTGCATGCAGAAGGAATTCATTCCTTGATATTTGCACAACTTTATAGTGTGTTGGAGCAGTGTGTGAGATCAGTGTCACACAAGGTTACAAATGGAACACCCAGGGAAAATAGCACAAGGAAATATGAGGCTTGGAGGGCAGAGGAGAAGGCATATGAGTTGTCTAGTCTATCTATGAGTAGTGAGAAGGATTGTACTGAGAGCTGGATAGCTCTGAGAGCTAAAGCTTTGTGTAATCCTGAGATATTTCCACTTGTATGATAATATATACAGTGGGGTTTTTAGCTGAGGCTTTCCCCAAAGTATTCTTCTATGTTTCATGTGTATTGATTCTTCTTCTATGTTATATTTTTTTTGCTTGATCTTGCTCAAATTGATTCAGCTTCCATAAGCTTGATTGTAGAAGTAGATTAAGTATTTTGCTTTAGTTATATTGCATATCCAAGTTAATCTACAGTGAGAATTTCTATACTCATGGCTTATCATAATCTCCCTCAACACTATCATGCAAACTAAAGACTTCAAGGGAGGATCAAAAGGCTACTACACAAAGAAAACTCCTCCTATAGCAGCTTGTGCAGTCACAACAGAAATCCATGATATCTTTTTTTCCACCCACATAAGGCATGATGGATCCTTGTTTGCAATCAAGAAGGGAAACATCATCCTCAATAAGGTTTTCCACTAGCATCAGTAGCTTGGACATCAGAGAAACACTTGCACACACACAATAGAGTCAACAGTCAAGGTATCATCAAGATATGAAGACATGCACATGAAACAAGTAAAAGAGTAAACTCCCTTGATCAAGATGTTATATGGCCTAGCTCCAGCATGCAACTGTCTCCAACAATCCGATCCACAGGTAGGCTTAGGTATGGCAACCCTCACCACTTTCCTATGCATAAATGATTAAAATGTGCAAAGGCTGAAAAAGGTGTTTTAGTAGGCTGGAGGTGGCCAGTGAACTTGGCCACCCTCGGCTAGTAAACTTAAGTTTGTGTTAAGTCACACATGCAATGTGGAGATGTCAACTCAACATGAGGAGAGAGAAATAATACAAGGATTGGGGACAACGGTCCAAAAAAGGAAACTCATTTTAATGTGTTGGGTAGCAAAAGCCCTGCGCAACAGTCATGTAGCGTGAAGCCCACAATCTTGGGTAAAAATAGTGTAAAGACTTCGTGGGATGCGCGGAGAGCGAATTGTAATAGGTCAAAGTCAAAGGGGTAGTCCTACCAAAAATAATGTAAAGAGATGAAAGTGGAGTCGGCCCGCCCATCGATCACAGTCCATGGAAAGGTATAAATAGAGTAAGGCTCTATGGATAGAGTAGCTAAGTTTTGTTTTATGGTTTTGGATCTGGCATGCAATGGGTTTTTAAGGAAAGCAGTTTGAAAGCGTCTATAAGTTCTAGTTGAGGGTTTGAATAGTGGATAGAGGCTCTGCAGCTGTGTGCGTAGAGGCCTGGAAGAGTCCGTAGCTATGTTCGTGGGACCTTGCAGCTGAGTGCGCAGGTTGGATCTGGATGTACTGGTGATAAGTGGAAATAAAGATAAGTTCCTTTTGAGAATTCTGTGTCACATATGAATAATCATGAATCTGGCATTTTGTATGAATAATAAGACTGTTTTGATCTATGTGCATAAGATTGCTTATTAAATTCTTGTGAAGCTGGGTTTAATCTTAATAAGTAAACTGAATAAATCTAATAACTATTTTCTCAAAGACCATTCTAAAGTAGATCTGAGTTGCAATACTTCATCCAGTACATTAGATCTGTAGATCGCACGCTAATAGGCAGTAAGAGATAATCAGGATAGGCGCGAATACAGCGTAGTGCGAAGTCGCAGAATGGGGCGTGAAACCTCCGAACCACATCCATACATCCCAAGGGTGTAGAAACCTGGTTCCAGCACCCTCCCCTGCTACCTCGGGTGAGACCTTAGTCTGTGCTTCGCGGGCTATTGCCGAAAGGGCCGGTAGCTGTGGGATTTGCTTGGCTAAATAATCCTTTCGAACCTGAGTCAGGCCCATATATGCCAACAAATGGTTTCGTTGCCGAGACTGGGATCTGCCTAAGGGGTGTCTGATGTTGGGATGCTGGAGCCCTACAAAGAAAGAGATTGAAGAGTGGTGGGATTTGAAACTCCATGAGTTCGTAGCTCAGGAGAACAGAAACCCGCAAGTATCAGAGGAAGATTGGCTAGACCGATATATATTCATAGATATTCACGAAATCTTCTTTGCGACATTTCCAGTAGAGCTATATGAGTGGATTGCGAGTTTAGCTGATAACGTGGGAAGTTGCAGATTGGACAAGCCTATTGTGTGGACTCTGGAACTAGTGTGCAAGCTAGAAGCCATCGATGATAAAACCGCGTGTACAGTAGATCATTGGCTGGATCGAGTAATAGGAGGATTTATCACTAAGTTCATGATAGATACAACTATGAGCTATAGTACAACAGAAAGGTGATTCCTTCAAGGGCCTTGGGGTAGGTATATCAGGTCATTAAATACTTGGATTAAGATGTTTTTGTGTGAAAAATAGATTATGCACGTGTATTGATGTCTGGAGTAATGCGGAGTGGAAGAGGTTATCATGGAGCAGAAGGGATAGGAAACAATCCTTTGGCGTCTATTTCATGGGAAAGAAAGGAGGAGCTCACGAGGTTCTCACCAGGAAGTGCAGTCCAGTTGATCAAAGAGCGCTTCCCACTGATACCACCTCCTCCACCACCCTCTTCACCTACGTCGAATCCGTCCACTCCAGCACCAACTCCACCTCCAACTCCACTACCATTGAGAGTTGGGATGGCGAGTGTAGTCCAGCTACCAACATTTAAAGGTGTAGGAAATGAGGAACCAGGCCAGTTCTAGTTTGTGATCAAGTCTATATGGGATGCTCAAGGCATCACAGACAATAACATAAAAAAGGCTACCATAGTGAGCACGCGACAGGATTGCGCATTGACTTGGTACATGAAATATGCAAGTGACTATCCAAATGAAGGATTGGTAGCAATCCAGGAGGCACTAAATAAGGAGTTTGGGTGACCCAAGTCAAAAGCACAGTCAGTTATTGGGTTCAAGGAAATTGTAATGATGCCTGGTGAAACCCCATGGGATTTAGATCAGAGGTTGAAAAGTTCCATTTGTGAGGCCAAAATGATGCTAACAGATAAGAAACACCATGCTCGGTTTATCACATCATTAACGCCATATTTGAGATCAGCTCTGTCACAATAAAAGATCTCAACCCAAGTTGAAGCACTGGAGGCAGCAATGTAGTTGCACAAAACCCTAATACAGGACCCAAGGTTGGGAGTGCAGTAAATCCAAGTGCAAATACAAAACTTATGCCTAGAGATGTGAAGATTGAAACATGGACAGGCGCCTAGGACTGAGGTACAGGAAGAAGTATGGTGTATCAACTACAAGGGACCGGGCCACGACAAGGACCACTGTCCAATCTTTGCGAACCATGCGGCAGGAGGGGGGCCAATAATGTTGCGACCAGAACTACAAGCTAGGCCAAGCATGGTGCCCGCACTCTGGTGCACAATCTATGAAGTGGGAGGAAAGCATGCCATAGAAAATTGTCACCTCTTTCCAAGCTTACGACAACCCCCTCCTCAACATTTATTTTGTAACTTCTGCAGAATGGTAGGCCATGAGGAAAGAAATTACCACAGTTACCAAATGTTGATGGATCGAACACCTACTTAGAGGATGCAAACAGAGGTGTGTGGGTAGGATCCCATCGCACCAATTGTGTGGGGAGGGTACTAGGGATGTGGACAGGGCCACGGAGGCATGGGACCTGGGTGGGGATGAGGGAAATTAATTTGCTACAATTGTGGAGGGTCGGGGCATTATGCACGGGATTGCATGAACCCAACCAAAGCCCGTTGTCCTCGCTGCTACCAATCCAACTATGAAGTAGTCGATTGCCCCACACTGATCGTTCAAATGTGAGAAAACGGGATGCTTTCGGTCAACCCCACTCAGAACGTCCTGATGATGAAGGCTAAACCCTGTGCAGAGGAGCCGAATGTAAATATGATGCTCCAGAGTGGTGCGACCACCGAAGAAGATAAGGGGAAATAGATAGAGACAGATGCATGGGTTCGTAAGGCCCCCCCAAAACAAGCAAATTTTGATTTGGAGCATGTGAAGGAAACCTTTATGGAAGCTAAGAAGAGCTTCGCGAAAGCTTCTACGTCGGGGAGTAAAGATGACTTAGGATCAAAGAAGGATACATCTGTGCTAACCACCTTCTTGGAAACCTACATGAACTTATTGAGGGATGCTAAAGCGGTAAAGGGGTTGCAAGAATTAATAACTTGGTGCGTGGGAGCGGATGAACCACGAATGATCCGAAAATTAAGAAAACGTCTTTATGCATTGGGCGGGAAATGCAGCTAATAGTCCAGATCAGAGACTATGAGATGGATCAGGTTGTTCTAGATTTGGGGTCTGATGCAAATGTCTTACCAAAGTAGACTTGGGAACGCATGGGCAGGCCTCCACTACAACGGTCGTCGATTCCACTAAGGATGGCTAACCAGCAGAAGATTCTGCCTATGGGATGCCTACACGGAATTACAACAGACATCGATGGTGCCAGCACCCAAACCAACTTTTAGGTTATGGAAATTGTGGATGATAGTAACCCATATCCTGCACTGTTAGGGATAGATTGAGCAACATATATTATTGGAGTCATCAATCTCAAGAAACGAAAAATTATCTTCGAAAAGAAATCTCTCTGCGTGGTGGTCCCATTGGACCTAATGGAAGGACCGCGATATACCGAGCCCATGCGTGGCGCATGTTGTCACAAAACCATGTACTAAGGGCTGCTACTTAGTGAGATCTCATGCAACTGTTTCAAACCAGACTTTAGACTAAGGATTAGCCTCCCTAGTCAGAGAGGGCTCTCTCACAGGTTTTGATATGCATTTAAGAGCAAAAAGATGGCTAACTCTTTATAACAGTGAATGAATTTTAAACTGGTTGGAACAACAAAATCAAGGCTTCTTCCATTGGGCTCATGGAGTTGTACATTTCTACAGTAAACAAGCAATTACTGAATCATAGAAACCAAGGCATATAATGTCTCACTGTTCAAAACATCAACTAAGAAGGACTGCAACTCAACAAGACATACACAGGAAGTCTGAGCATCAATGATGAATTCAGAGTGATTGCATATCTAGTGAATTGTAAAATAAGATACATAGAACCAAAACACACACATTCTGAACATTTGGGACACACGATGAATCTTGGGAAGAAACAACAATATGCTTTCTATTACTGTGAAAAGAAAACTTTACATACACCAATATGAGAACTCTGTCTTTTTCATAAAAATCTCCAACCCTTGATACATCAGAGTTTCTCCTATTTATAGAAAATAAAACTGAGCTATCTTGAGTCTCCTCCTCCAGCATGAGGGGAGCTCGAAAACCTATAATTAACTACCTTATCCATATTGAAACTAATTTAGTAAATACAGGGGTATTGTGCTTTTAATACAAAAGAGTCCTAGTTCTAATCAAATTCTGCTACCATCTCCTCGTTTGCATGATTCCCTTCTGATCTCTGACAGCTGTGCTTTTCCTGTAGGAGCTGGAATATATCTTGAGGAGCATTCGCTGTATTGACTGCCTTGGATTCTGAGTGTGTTGCTGACTCAGCCTTTGATGAAGAAATATCCTCTGTTTTCCCGGTCCCTGTTTTAGTCCATGTTCATTTTCCAACCAAAATGCTTGAAGCTGTATAATGACCTTAATGACCATACCATAACACCATATGCCTGAATAATCTGGATGCTCTACGAATACTGCCAGGTGTTGAACTCAAAATTCTGGTAATCCTACCAGAAACCCTAATTCTGCGGTCATAAAGGTACTTTATGAAAACTTGGTAAAGACAAAAGATTTTACCTTTATGCATAAGATTTACATTTGTCAACCTTTGAAGGCTTAAGCAACCATGGTGATTTTCTTTTCATCCTCGAAGCCTTTCTCCACAAAATTTGATGACCTCAGCATTGTTTTCGAATTTTCCTTTAAAAACAGTCACCTACAACAGTTTCGTAGCGCGCTACAAAACTGCTGTTTTTTGCAAAATCACAGTCTTCAATTATTTTAGACTGCTACAGCTTCATCTTTGGTTCCAAAATTGCTTACTTTTCCTTTCTTTAATACATGCCTCAAAAACATTAATTAACTTAAAAAGAAACATGAAAAAACTTGGCGCAATGTTGAAATTTAATTCATTTAGCAGCTAACTTGCCTAGCTGAGCCTTCAGCTTTGCAAGTTCACTCTCCATGGCTGCTATCTCTGATACTGTCTTTTCTAAATCAGCCATCTCCTTGTCAGCTGCTTCCCATTTCTCCTTGGTGGATGAGGTTTTATCTTTCTTAACCAAAGGAGCCTTTTCCTTTACCTCTTTCTTTCTGCTCTCCTTTGTTTCTTTGGCCTGAGCTACCTGCTTTCCTTTTTGTTTGGTCTGCTCTCTGGTATAGATTATTCTTTTGGTTTCCTGTACTTTCTCTGCCTTCACTGCCTTTTCTGCCCTTTCTGGTTTCTCTATCTTAGGCAATGGTTTGGTTTGCTTTGTTGTTACTTTGGCAGTCTCCTCACCCTTTGGGATTTGTTCTGCTGCTTGTGCTTGAGCTCTAGTGATTGGCCTTCGAGGCTTGACCATGAATTCCTTCCCAGCCTCCTCGAATCTTAGCCTTTTTGAGGCTTTTGATTTCTTAGAGCTATCAGGAGATGATTGTGTAAGGTCAATGGGCACGGGCTCCACCTGTACTGACGTGGCTTGTTCAAAATCAATTGCCTCTTGCAAATCTTTAAGACTAGCCTTTGACATGGGGTTGTCTTCTACTGTAATTGACTTTCCTTTTTCTTTGCTCAACTGGCTCCTTGTTCTGATCCTGGTTTCTTGTGTAATTTCACTTGGCTTAGATGTAATTTTCTGATATTTCATCTTCTTCGTGGATGGTTTTGGTGTCTCTTTAATGACTACGGGTTTCCCTGATTTCTTTGATTTATTCTTTGGCTTCTTTCGGTCTCTAGCCTGCTTCTTAGGCTCAGCGAATGTAGGCTCTTCAACCATTGTAGACTCTTGAGTCTTTCCTTCTTTTTCTCTGTCTGGTAATGGGGTTAAACCGGTTTTGCTTTGGAAACCCGACATGAAAATGAAAGAGTCCCAATCCCTCCCGATTTTATGCAGGCTATCTAACACCAGTAGCTTGATTAAACCATGATGGAAGAGAGATGTCTCATAATTATCCCTTTTAAACTGAACTTTGTCACACATTTTGCCTAGACTCCTAAACAAATAGAAAGGAATATCTATGGACGTCTTTTCTGTGAAATGTAACAAAAGTTTGAAATGGTAGGAGTATACTTTAGTGTACCTTCCCTCGCATGTGAGGTACTTCTGAATGGCTGTGAGAAGCAGAGCATAATGCTCTTTAATATAATGCCTGGGTATTGCCTTAGAAAGGTCCTCGTTGGCATATTGATCTTTCAGAAACTCCTTACATGGAGTTATATCAAACTTGTAGTTTTTAAACCACTCCTAACCACTCCTTGGGATCTCGATGACAGCAGAGATAGCTTGCGGAGATACAGGGATTTCTAATAATGCAACTTTAGAATTCAAGCCGCTAAAGTTTAGAGCAAAAGCTTTGGTTACCTCTGTATGTCCGCCCTTCAGTTTTTCACAAAACCTCCAGCAACCCGCCTGTTTGAAAGCTCGAGCAACACCTTCATCTTTAAGTGTGAGATCAAGTCCCTCTGGTTCAATCCTCAGACATCTCCCAGATCTATGCTCTCGTTTTTCCATCTTGCTCAGAAAACTCTTGCACAGAGAACTCAATTAGCAATTCCAATTCACTCAATAGCTTCGGTTTCAGAATGCAGGCTCGCTTGCAGTAGTCTCTTTTGAATGAGAATTTGGGCGGCTTCCTTTTGTTTTTTCAAACACTCGCTATAGAATAGGCACGTTAATGCAGTCATGAATAAACATAATTGCACCACCATACCTCATAAGATTGATTAACATAATTGACATGTGTGTGATCCTATCTCTGATGGCGGGATGAATCCTATCATGATCTAGATGGGATGTCGCCTGACACATTTGAACGGTTTTTTGATGACTCACCTCCCGGGATTTGACATTCCAAGGAAACATGATACAGAAAATACCCGAATCCCCGATTTCGTAGCGCAGGCAATCATGAAATGACATACCGCGCTACGAAATGGCTGCTCAATGATATGCTGCGGAAAGGTGGAAAATGATTGCGCAGCTAAACTGGCCAATCATATTACGCTACGAAACTGTGCAAAGTCAGAATGATGTAATCAAGACACGACATGCTTTAACTATCATGAGAGAGGGTATCTAACGGTTTTTAAACAAGGACTCATGTCAATACCTTTGGAAAACTAAACTTAAAGTGACACACCTAAAAACCTATTTACTTGAATCAAAAATTTTATATGGATCTTTGGACATAGGTGAACTGTGGTTTTAAGTGATAACAGGCAGCAAAGTTCTAAGATGGGATTCACGAAGAGAAGACAAGGGAAAACACGCAAAATTCGATTTTCTGTGGAAAGGTCCATACATTATTAGCATTGTGCAAGGCAATAACACCTATTTTCTCAAATCTCCAGATGGCAGCACAGCTGAAGAAGGCCCGGTCAATGGCCAGATGCTGAAGCACTACAATGATCCTCTTGCTTGAAAAGAGCAGATGGTGGTTTATTTTGTACATAATTGTATATATCAGTATTTTGATTTTTGTAAGAATCCATAATGTTGGAGCACGTAGAAGAAAGCAGGCAGTGCTTTACAATTTAACAGCAGCACAAGCGAAAGGAAAGAGCTGTTACCAAGTCTAAAAGTTCAAATCAATCCAACAGTCAGGAAGAAGACGTTCAAAATAGAAACAACTAAAGACTAAGGCATTCTGACCTGCTTTTCTTGGCTTCTCACAAGGAGAAACCATCCCCAAGTGGAGCCACGATTAGCCTCCTGCTGCAACAGGTTACTCCCTAGGTTTAAATTTCCTGTTTTAGAATATAGAGAATGTAAATCTATCCAAACAGTTTAATCTTGGCAGATTCTTAGATAGGTATAGAATCAAAGGAGCCCAACAGCTTAATCTGGGCCCTCGGATGAAATAAGGGTAGTCTGTAGATAGGAAAATATGAAAAGAAAAAATGGAATGATGGGTTTGCAAGTCTAAGTGCACCCAAATCAAAATAAGAAAAAATGTTAGGTAAGTAGGCTGGGTAGGTAGTTTTGAGGTTGCTTAATCTTAATTGCTGATCAGTTCTAGATTTTCAAGCGTCATCTTTACTCAGGACATAATCAGCAGACAGTTCTATGCGAAAAGCTCAAAAACAGGTATAACTAACTCCCCTTCTCCATTTTCTCCCCAATCACTAACTAACTTCCCCAAAAGAGGTCAAGATCTGCTTGATACCTCTTAAGTTCCATCATTTTCATAGCATTAGCTTGGGTAAAGATCTGCTTTACTCAAAGTTGTTCCATACTCTCTCTGAAAAAGGTTCTATCCCCTTGTAAACAGCCTAAGTTCTCCCTAACTTAGCACTTTCTTACCATCTTCATATTAACTACTGACATTATTATTTAGCTCCCTGTATTTTCCCATCCTCCTACTAAAATTATGTAAATCATCCCCTATGTAAATATCCCTCCCCCTAGTTGAAAAATAACCATAAGTACCCCCGGGAATTGCTCAGTTTACCTGAAACTTAGCAAGAACCCTCACGCTGCCCCTTCAAACCATCTTCCAAATACAATGGACTCCTTCCAGAGTATAGACTCCCTTTGAGGTGATCGGACCCCTTCCGAAACCTCAAATGCCTTTCACACCCACTTACTTACTCCTTCCGACTGCAACAAACCCCTTGCCGACTTCCTTAACACTCCGCAGACCATAGAAAGATAGATTGCATCACAAGATCGCAGTATCCTCTCCATGCAAGTTATGACCCATCCTTCACCACCCGTCGCGATTGCAATATCGATGATCGACGATCGCAAGCGCCAAATGTCCAACTGAAACACCTTCCCGTTCCCCGCCGATGCGATATTGCGATCGCATCGGAGAAGTTCATCACATCGCCTTCAGTATCAGCACCTCGCCATGTCACTTCCTTACCAAGGACCCACCGCAGGCTGACATCATCTACCGTACTGCTGACGTTAGCAGCCAGAAAGCCGAAAATTCGCACAGGAAGAGAAATCGCACTTCAGAGCTCCAAAACAAGAAACAAAGGCAGTTTTTGATGCGCGATTAGCGCGAAGCGCTAATCGCGCATCGCTACGGGAAATAGGCCGTTCCGGGGAATCTTTGGGGAATCTTTTGATTCCTTGGCCCGTTGTGCGCCAAAAAAGCCCGAAAATCACCCGATCGTGCCAAATTGATCCGGTTTAAAGACAACAGAGGACCAATGACAGAGTTTAAAGTGTATCGGATCAAATCATCAGGTAGCAAGCGTGTCAAAGAGTATCAGTAGGTGGCGAAAGCCATCAATGTAGTGGCAAAGAGTATCAGTGAAAATCTTAAGCAGCAGCCCGAAGCAGGAGAACATTTAATACCTTCCAGCAGAGTCAAAGAAAGAGGGCAAAGCCACTCAAACACCCTCAAATCATAATCATTGCACATTTACCTCGCACCAGAACAGAGTTACAGATCCCGAAGCAAAATCATCCCAGCAGCACTGCATCAAGCCTCCAAGGGCCACATTTTAGTCTTTTCTGATTCAGCTGCCTCTAGCGCAACCAAAAGGACTTACCTGCATTTAATTCCAGCAACACTTAGATTTTTGAAGAGCTTTTCTAGCAGACCTGTTTAGGTCAATTATAATGAATGACTTTTGGATATTTTTCTTATATATACCACCCTGAACAATGTATTGAGGGGTTGGTTGGTTGGTAGGTTGGTTAGTTAGTGAGTCGAAGACATTGCTTAATTTCCCTCCTAGCATTTTCTCCAAGTAGAGACCCGCATTGTAACTGTCATACTTTCTATAATCAAAGATTGCTGAAAGCGTGGATTTCGAAACCGTTTGATGTGTTCAATTGGCCAAGGAGTGATTACGGAATTCCTGTGCTTCTACATGATTCAATAAGTGTTTCTCTCCTCTGTTAATTTTCATGTTTTTACCACCGTTCCGCCT
>APFE031582401.1:61572-81270 GCA_000404065.3 Pinus taeda
AGCTTAAGATTTGTTTCACTACACCTTAAGTTCAATTTCTGCATTTTTCTATGTTTTCATCAGAAATAGCTATGAGCATGTATACTTAAATGATCTTGTTTACGCTGTTTCTTTCACATACGAATGCGAATTTAGGAATTCTTAACTGCTCCAAGATCACCATTCATCCATTTCTCCTCTTTTTCAGTATGATGAAATGATTCTCCTTTGCCTTTCATCCCTGATTTCCATCATTCCATCCCTTCAGTAGACTGTTAATTGTATCATGTGTGGCTATCTCACTCCTTAATCCTCTTGTGATCAAGAAGACGCAATAGCAAGCCTTAATCCATGACTCCATGCCAAATCGTTTGAAACTTATCACACCTTACCTTGCCTCTTTGCTTGAGATTTCTACCTTCCATCCAAACCCAAACAAAAAACCCCTGAGCCAAGAGCTAGCCTAAAATCATCAACAAAGTTGAGACATTAAAGAGAGAGCCCTCTCTGATTGCAGGTGGGCTAGAACCTGCAATCCAAAGATTGGTTTGTGGTTACCTCGGCCGTATCCCTATAAGGAGCCTAGGGACAACCTGAGTGCTAACAGGAGGTATTCATAATTCACATATACAAGGAAAGATCTCGAACTATATGAACCATGAAGAACTTTAGGCACCACAATCCCATGGACTAGATTCCCAACCAAGGAAAACTATCCTACTAGCCACTTAACAATTTAGGCATTGCAATTCCATGGACTAGATTCCTAATCAAGGAAATCTATATAGGTGGGACTAAGGTGGACTCAAACTTTCATCCCCTCTAGGTACCATCAGGCTTACTTTCTAACCACCAACCCAAAATTCAGGTGTGTAACCAAAACAAAGTTCAATAATCAACACCACCTTTCTAACTTAGGGGACTCAGACATCAACATAAAGTGTCAGCCATATGTCTCCCCAAGTAATGCTTCCCTTGAAAAGCCTCAACACCCCTTGATCCAACAGATCAAGAATAACCAATCTATCCCAATTGATTGGTAACCAACATATTCACCTGTACAAACACAACCCCAATCAATAACATACTTTCATGTGTACATAATCAAATAAAACCTTTAGGGTCTTCTAGGAAATAGATGTTTCTTCTCATATTTCAATAGTAGGACTATCAAATGAATATTTGACAGATGATTCCTCAACCATATATTTTTCTTCCTACTATATATGCATCGACATATTCTCCACTCGGATCCCGCTTTCCTTCTTTCAGCAGTACTTCAAAATGGATTATCTAATTTCCTTTTTCATGTTCACGGCCTTCCCTAATACTTATGATTGTTAGTCCTGGTCTAGTTCTTGACACATGAAGCAAAGAACCATATTCGTCACTCCCTCTTAACCAAGAAGCACCTCTTTATCTAGACTCCCTCTTAATCTTAGGGAGATTTCTTCTATTCAAGATTCATCCAGGAGATCAACTTCTTATTTTTGACATCGAAGAATCCTTTGTGGCTTCTAACCATTTCATCATATTTTTCATCATCCCCATCACACTCATCACATATTCACCAAGTTGAAGATTGTGTACCTGCACAACTTGCTTGTCACATCGAGCATCTTCACCAAGTTGAATATTGTGTACCTGCAAAACTTAAATAACAAGTACAACCAATACCATAGAAGCATGATGCTATCCATATCAAAATTACAGAAACATTTCAAATTTATTCATATCAAATACCCAAA
Source organism: Pinus taeda (assembly GCA_000404065.3). Lineage (NCBI taxonomy): Eukaryota > Viridiplantae > Streptophyta > Pinopsida > Pinales > Pinaceae > Pinus > Pinus taeda. The sequence goes on from APFE031582401.1 coordinate 63,300, forward strand.
CTTAAATACAAACAACAGACATATACTCTTCAACATCTTGCTAGGGACTTTGTCATACACTCTAGACTACTTCAACTTTTATTCCATCTAGAGTTTCAATGTTATTTTCAAAGGTATGACATACCTTCCTTCAACATATAATAAACCCTAGAAAACATTTAGACAAACATAGATCTACTGAAAAAAATTTCAAAACATATATGTTAGACTTCTCACTAGGAATTCATACAAATCTCATATTTCAAAAAAATCTGTCAAAGTTAATCACAACTTAGTCATTAACTTGACCAAATTCCACTAGGGTTAGTTCTAAGCGCCTAGATTTTCAATCAACGATCGATTAGTCACTAACATGACCAAATAATACTAAGGTTAGTTGCAAACCCTAAATTTCTGAGCAATCATCATACTCAACCAAAGATTCAAATTTCAACAATTTCTTTCACAAATCTAAAATATTCATTAGATATTTCTAATTCGACTAAGGTTCAATTAGACAATGTTACTTCACTTGGGTTAGTTACCCTATGTTTCCAGATATCATCATCCTAGAATCTCAGACAAGGAATTCATTAAATCCGAATACGCATGACCATCAATGACTAGGTCATCGCACATATATAGGAATTCATAACCATGTATAAGCATATCATATGTCCAATAACATAAATACATCAAGATAGGGATTCAACCAAAAATGACGTATCTATATATCATGCAAAGAAATTTCATATAATGTGTTAGTCAAACCCAACTTCTTAACAATATCAAATAAGAGTTAGACATACAAACATATTAGGGTTTGATCAGGAAACACACACAACCCAAGTAATTAAATTCTAATACAATATAAGGGTATTTCTCACACATTCCACCAAACCCAATGAGCTAGGGTTGTAATGTAGAACACACATTCCACCAAACCCTACGGAGCTAGGGTACCAATGTGGAAACATAACAAACCCTATATTACCAAAACTTCAAAGGTTCCAGGATTTTAGATTTTATCATTCCATCCTAACTAGTTAGGATTTCCTGATCATGCCAAAATCCCAAAAACAAAATCATAAATAAATATTTAAACTAGAATTTCACAATATCGCTAATAGTTTAGGGTTTTAGTCATTAACAAAAGCATACTCTTCGGTTAGGGTTTTCCATAACCTGTCTAGGGTTCTACCAAATCAGACAAGAGTGGGGTGGGCAGATTTATCAAGAGACAAATCACCTAAACAAGAATCACTAGGATTCAATACTGCTATTCATAATAAGGTTAGTAAGAGATAATCAAATGAATAATCCTTCCAATCAATGAATTCAAAACATACCTTTGTTTCTTTTCTAACCTTGTCTTGAGAGATCCTCCTTCTTGCGAATGTTTTCCCTAATCAAGACAATAGAGGGAGAATGGTGATTAGTATTTAACATAATCAAAATTAAATTAGTACATGAACCCAAAATTGAAGAGACATAGGATACCTATCTTAGGAAGTCATTGGAAGCTCCCTCCAATGTTAGAGGGATACCTACAAACTTACCTAAATAATAAAAATGTCTTTTTACTATAAATTCTAAAACATATAAAACAAGATATATAAAACTACAAGCAAAGGACTTAATAGTGTAAGTCCCCAATGTCGGGTTCTTTAGGATTGGGTTTCTTTGAGTCTCCTTCTTTAGAAAAGTTAGCTTGATCTATTCCTCTCTTCTTGTTCTCTGATTCTTGGGATAGTCATTTTTATAGTGACCCTTTTTATGACATTGATAGCACTCTATCTTCGACATGTCACATTTCTTCCTTGGTACCTTAAATCTCTTTGCTTTATGATGAGAAACATAAGAATTTGATACTTCTTCGGGATTGATAACCATAGAGATCCTTAATTCTTATTGAGACCTGAAGCAAATGCACTCCAATAGGGTGGAAATCCTAATGTAACAGTGATCACCAATTATTTGTCCAGAATAATCTCATCAATGGCCAAAAGATCATCCCTGAGTCTAGCTATTTTCATAAAGAAGGTTGCAACAATATCTTCCTTTTTCATCTTTGTATTCGTCAGCTCATTCTTCAAACATGCCACTTGACCGATGTCCTTAATAGTGAACAGATTCAACAAGGCTTCATGCATGTCTTGAGCATGATTTAGGTTAGCTATGAATGGGAAAATATGGTGTTTTATCCCTTCTACCATCAGAGTCATAGCCACAAATTATAGATCCCTGAATTTTGCTTTGTCAGCATCACTTGTTTACATTTCCTTTTACTAAATCCAACACCTTGTTCTTCTCGAGGATTAGTTCAATCCTCTTCTTCCAGGATCTGAAGTTAGATGATCCTTCAAGCTTTTTCTCACCCTTGATATAGATACATATTTCGTGAATATGATATATTCCTTCCCTGAGATAGTGCCTCTAAATGGATCTGCCTTTTTCTTCTTCCTTCACCAAACCTCCGATACCATGTTGGAAAATTGGAAAGGCAGTAAATATTTTCTCGATCTTGATAATTAATTGGGATGTTTCTTATTATTAAAATTCTTTATATATTCTTTCTTTAGTTCATCAACAAATTTCCAAAAGCATCAACACATAAAATAATGGACACAAGATGTAGGCACATGCCAGGGAAAAAGCCCCTCAAGGAGAAAACTCAGTCAAAGCAATTCTTCCTTTCAATAGTATTCTTTGAGACTCTTCACCTTAGACATTGAACAAACCTTCCCTCCACACTAGGTAAGCCTCTAGAAGATTGATCTCTTCCCAGCAACTTCGACTATGCAACAACTAATGGCTTTCGATAACAGTTCAACTTGGGAGACTTTGTTCTCCCAATTCAGATCACGAAACAGAGAGAGACCACAACCAAAATTTTGATTTTCCTTAACTCCTTAGACTATCCTAAACTTGCATTCACTTCGGATTCCTAGCAATAGGCTTTCCCAACTTCCTACTTCACACTTCTGCCCAGCAAATAAATTTTCGCACTTCTTCCTAGAAGAGAGAGAATGAGAAGTGATGCACCAAATGAATTCATTGTCCTTCCTTTTATAGGATTCTTGTGGGGCCGAATGGGTCCTTAGTCCTACATTGTGTGGAGGTTCCATAATTAATATTTTTCTCAATACTTAACATTTTTACATGTTTAAAAAGCCCAAGAAGGGTCTCTTTAAATGTACAATAATTCTATAGACCCTGAATAAATCCTAGAAGTCCTCAATGGGTACTTTGATCTAAAACATGATGACCCAAGCATGGAACCCATGCTTTAATAAGTCACAATAACAATAATAATAATTTTTTTTCTTTATTCTATTGACAAGTACATTACATAATGACTCAAGTATGTCATTGAAGACCAAACATAGTTACTTTTTCCAACACAAAATTCAAATGTAGTGAAATTTTAGAGGATGTTGTAGTAGCGACAACACAAACCTAACAACTCCAATGCATTTAAATAATAAACGCACCAATGATTTAACATAATAAACTCATAGAAGAAGTAGCCACAAGTGATCATTGAATGTTAACTAGTCTTGGGAGATTATTAATTGGTGATGACCAAAAAAATTGGAGAGAGCAAAGCGAGCTAGGGTTTGTAGCAGAAGTTAAGCGTTGGGCATCATGGAGAGGTGAGATGGGGGGATTTCCACTCCCTCCTACAATCAAGTAGTCTCCAATCAATTCAAGAAACCTCTCGAGGCTGAAATCGGGATTTTAGGAGAAGGGAAACATGACAACAGAGGTACACAGTGGCAGGAAAATATGAAGGAAGAAGTCAGAAAAGAAAAAGGAATATAAGGAGAAAATCAGAAAGTGGATACCAGAAATCGAGCTAGACCGTGTAAGCCTAGGGAAATTATCACACCTAGAGTGGTGTTAAGTGATCCAGCGCTACAGGCACATAGAGAACACATGGTGACTTATGCAGTCATTTGTAAATTCATGGGGTTATGGCCAACAGAGAAGGCTTTACAGGCATGGATAAAGAATCATTGGAAACCTAAGGGGGATATAGATTTTCACCTTGGATCAAAGGATTTCTTCACTGTTGTTTTTACAAACATAGAGGATAAAGATAGGGTATTTGAAGGAGGGCCCTACTTATATGCTGTTGTAGGTCTCTATATGCAGCCTTAGGTAATGAATTTTGTCCCGGAGCATGAGACATTTACTTCGGCCCCAATCTAGGTAAGGGCCTACTCCTTACCACTTGATTATTGGTAGCTAGAATCATTAAAAGCAATAGGAAATAAACTAGGGCACTTTGTTAAAATATCGGAGGCCACAAGGAGGGGAAAGTATACATCCTTTGCTCGGATTTGTGTAGAGATGGACCTCTCTAGAGCTCTACCGAATGAAGTAATTTTGGAAGTTTTTGATGAAGAATGGGTACAAGCGATGGACTATGAGCATGTTCCTTTCAGATGTTGTAAGTGCCATGAACATGGGCATCTATTCAGGGATTTCCCCTTAAAAAAAATGGAAAGCAGAACTAAAGCTACCCCAGGGAAAGAAAATGAAAGCTTTAGAAAAGTGGGAAATAGAGGTAAAGAAAATGAAAGCTTTAGAAAAGTGGGAAATAGAGGTAAAGGAGGGAGAAAATACCAAAATAAAATAAATGAGGAAAAGCAGCCAAGTCCGAATAGGTACAAGGTACTATAAGAAGAAGAGGAGCATGATAATGCAATTCAGACTCTGGAGGCAAGCCCTATGGAGAAGGAAAGGGAAGAGAATATGGAGGACACATAGGACAACAATCAATAAAAGGAGGATCTACTAAACACAATGCATCTTAATAGGGACCAAGAGATGACCCAGAGTGAGATGGGAATAGAAGATCATGAGCTGCAGGATATTATTGATAGGGAGCATCTAGATCTGGAAAAGTTCCTAGAGCAGGGAACCACCAAAGGAATGAATTCACTACCGCAAGAGAAGTGCAACAGATGTTTCTATGGAGAACTCAAGCAAAAGGTTCGGGAGCCAAAATAAACCATGATAATCAGGATAACGAAGGGGTGAAAACAATGAAGGCAACAATGGGACTAGCTCCTAGGAACCCAGGAAGGAAAAAAGGTAGGAAAAAATAGAACGAGATGCTGATAGAGTGTGGAAAACTTGTGATTGATTCAGGTAAGATGAAATACCTAATCAATTATTCATTTACAGATATTTCTTAATGAAGATCACAACATGGAATATTAGGGGTCTAGGGAGTAAAAGGAAGCAAAGGAATCTTAGCAATAGAATGAAAGAAGAAAAACTAGATATGATTTTTATCCAGGAAACAAAGTGTTCTATTATCACAAAATTTGACCTTGATACACTGCTGATCAAGTAGAGTCTGAGTAACTCTTTCAAACCAATCTTTTGGTTGAGGCTTAGCCTCCTCAACTTGAGAGGGCTCTCTCAATAGGTTTAAGATTTTTGATTAATGACTAGATGGCTAACTCTAGGAATAAAAATGGACAAATGTATAACTGGTTGACTGGTTGAATCAAAGATTAGCAAACATCCATTGGGCTATGGAGTCAAGATAGTCTTCAACAAAACAACATGATAAGCAAAACATGTAAGTCAAGGCACTTGGAGTTTAGGTTTCTAAGTAAAACAGTAACACAATGAATCAACAAAGTTTACAAGCATGTGAAGGAAATTCGAGCATTTTCCAATGAATTCTAAGTATCACAAGCTCATACCACTGCAAATAAGTAATTGAAAAATGGCCATAAGAACATCAAACACATAAACCCCTTGTGAATCTTGAGTAGTCAAACTGATCTTTGTATTAAGATTGAAAAACCACAGTTTCTTACAATAACACAACTTTGCTTTGCTAATGAAATTCCCAACCCTGAGGAAATTGTTTCTCATGCTTTATATAGAGTTTTTACAACCTTGGATTCTATGATCCATGTTTAGGAAAATTCGAATTCCTATCACTGACACCTATCTATTCATAAAACAAACTATTTAATTACAACTTGATAGCTATCCGTCTTTAAGAGTCCTAATACAAATAGGAGTGAAACTCCTAAAAATGCTTTCAACAACCTTATCTATGAATTAAATACATTCTTTAATCACTTTCTAATCCATGTCTTCAAGTTTTATGATGTCTCCAGTATTGTTGCAAACCCTGCTGAGTCATGACCTAACTGTCCTGAAAACAAAGTGATAGAGTTCCTCCCTTTAAAACCATAAATCCTTTATGCTTATCTTCAAGTAGTTTCATATAAATGGCATGCATTAGTAGTCCATTAAAACTTCATTTGTCCACATGCGCAAGAAATGGAATCTTGAACAGATGAAAAAAAGGATGAAACATGATTGTGCTATGAAAATAGTCTATTTTCGTAGAACAACTTTTATATCACTTATGGAATACTTCTTTGAACCGTTCTTTCTGCATCACTGCCATCTAAAACTTCATCAATGATCCTCATATGTCTACCAACAATCATCAAAACTTGGAATTTATCAGACCTTACCTTCATAATACATCTACAAGGTGCTAAAAGGTCACCTTTAGCAGTTTCATAGTGCACTACGAAACTACTGTGTATGCTCTTTTTTCAACATAGTTTTGTCCAAAATCTACAGTTTGGGAATTTTCAAAATTTCATAAAGACTGATATGATCACCAAAAATTAAAACAACTTAACCTTATAAGATGTTCTTCTTCATAGATGACCTTCTTTTTAAAACCAAAAACGTTTTGAGATATATCCTTTACTGCCCTTTTTCATCACCCTATTTCATTATTGGTGTAGCCTTTCTTCAAATTTTGTTAACTATATCTCTAGATATTTAATCTTTCTCTTCAATATCCCGTTAGTAGCTCTCAACTGAGCATTCATCCTCCTTACAAATCTGGCTTCTTTGATTGCAGGAACAGTCCAAGTAAAGTATTAAGTTTCACTGCTAACTATTTATGGTTTGGAAACTTTTTCAACTTCCCAAAGGGCCTTTATCCTTTTGAAATTTGTCTTCTCAGCGGCATGCCTTCTTGCTCTCATCCTTAGTCTAGCAATTTCATTATTAGCTTCTCTTAACATTTCTTCCATTTCTTCATAACTGATTTTTTCTGTTTGAGTGGAAAAAACTCTGTTTTTGTCACCTTCAGTTATTGGTGATGAAAGGTTTATCAACTCTTTCTAAATAGTGGATGCTTCTTCTATTTTTCCTAACTCAATATTGGACTCTTGTATCTTTTTAGATTTCCTGGTTAAGGGCTTTCTGGGCTTGAGCACAAATGTTGTAACATCATCCTCAAATTCTAGTTTCTTAGAGGATTTCATCTTCTTCGACTTTCCTTTATCAGATTCTATGACATCTATCTACACTAAAGGGGATTCTGCAATATCAATGGCTTTTAAAATATAATTTAAATTACCCTTTGAGCTTGGACTTTCTCCCAGGATCACTGACTTACACTTCTCCTTTGCAATTTGACTTCTAGTCAATCTCCTTTGAATTGGTTTGTTAGTTGATTGTTCTTGTGTCCTTTCTTTAGCTTCATCTATCTTTTCCTTTGTGGATTTAGGAGTCCTAGGAAAAACCACTGATGTTTTGCTCACTTGCTCTTTCACCTACTTTCTAGGTTTTAGCTTAACAAATCTTTTTGACCTGGATATTATAGACTTGCTGGTTTCTGCTGATGGGGTTTCTTTAACCTTAGAGCTAATGCATGTATCTTGATTTTCCCCTCCAAAACTAGATAAAAACAAAAACAAAGACCATTCTCTATTGATCCTTCTAAGTTCATGTAAAACTATCAGTTTAATTAGACCATGATGAAAAAGCGAAGTTTCATGTCCTTGAGATTTCATTTGCACTTTATCTACCATCTTAGCTATACTTCAATACAGGAAGTAAGATAAATCTAAAGAAATCATACTAGTAAAATGCAACAAGAGTTTAAAATGATATGAATAAACCTTATGATATCTACCCTCACATGTAAAATAACGTTGAATGTTGAAGAGCAAGTTGGTAAAATAACGTTGAATGTTGAAGAGCAAGTTGGCATAGATGTCTTTGACGTAGTTCCTTGGAATTCCCTTGGTTAGCTTCTGCAAACTCTGGCTTTAGCAACACTTTACATGGTTCCATGTCAAATCTAAAGTTTTTGAACCATATATCTTGCCCTCTAGGAATCTTTGTCACCAAAGCTATGATCTCTGGAGAAATTTGCAAGTTTAGGATTCCAACCTTTGTGTTTGAGCTAGTGAAATGTAGTGCAAACTCCTTTGTCACCTGAGTATGTCCTCCTTGCAATTTTTTACAAAACTTCCAGCATATTGCTTTCTTGAAGGCTTATACAACTAATTTATCTCTGACTAAGACCTCGATGCTTTCAGGCTCTGTTCTTAAACAATGACTAGACTTGTGACTTTTCCTTTCTTATGTCATCTTTGCCTCTGAATTCCTGTAACAAACCAACCTCGCTTACTTATGGTGGTCAGCCTCGCTTGAATTATGGATGAGATAAACCTTGGTAAGAAATTACCATAAGCTTACTATTCGAAAAATATTGTTTGAGGGTTTGCATGCAAACTGTGGTAAGAAACTAATTAGCCCTTCTGAATTTGAAATTACCTATCATGATGACCCCTAAATTCGAAATGATGGGTTTTGGATGGCGGCATGCTTAAGCACTGACTCCTAGCTGACACCTAATAATGAAAATTTAACAGAATCTTAACAGATTGATGTTTTGACAAGATTGTCTACGAATCTGTGTTTTCATAGTGCGCAAGGAAATGTGCTATGAAAAGAGCAGCGTTTTCATAGCGCAAAACATACATTTTACACTATCTGTACTACGAAAACGTGGTTTCGGGGCTAATTCCAAAACTTTTCAAAATGGTTTTTAAGATATGAGTTTCTAAACAGAATGTGAGACTTATGAGACATGGAATAAGGTTGTTAGAGTTTATTTGGATATGAAAAATGAGACCTTTGAGACTCCTAACCTATCACCTACCCATTAAAACATAGGATGACTTGACACTTATCGAAGACCATGACTAGGAACAATGTAAACTCTTATTTTGGTGATAAAATTGGCTCCACTTGGGATAGTGTACCCCTGTGGCACACTAAGAACTTGTAGCTCCAGTGCTATCCATTTTTTTTTTGGTAAAACAGAAATACTTTTATTTGATTTGGCAAGAATCTTCTTTAAGATGTTGGGCCTTCAACTCGGGATTAATCTCTCTATTTCAGCTTATCATTATTAGCAATTAAAACTGATAAATATCGAATATATACAATGTCATGGGTGATTGATAAAACTTCAGCGAGTATAATTCTTTAGGAACCTGCCATTGACAGGCCCTCCAACATATGATCCTCCATCAATTTCCTGCAATATATAAGTGTTGTTCCCATTAAAACCAGCAATCTTAAAAGGACCCTTCCATAAATTCTCAAACTAACCATGCTTTCCCTTTTCCTCAATTTTGGCCTCCCATTTCGGTATTTTGTCTTGTATTTGGAAACTATCTTCTTTAATCTTCTTGTCAAATGTATTTTTAATTCTATCTTGAGCATGTTGATGGTTGTCATAGACTTCATTCCTCTTTTCCTGCAAAGCTAACAGCTAGTTTATCCTCCTCTGTGTGGCATTTGGTTCTTCTTCAAGTCCTTGAATTAATTTCATGATCGGTACCCCAAATGAAGTCAGAAAAATAGCTTCAGCACCATAAACTAATTCATATGGTGAAGTCCCAATTGATCTCTTTGTACAAATCCTATCAGCCCATAAGGCGTACTTCAGCTTGAAGTGCCAAGCTTTCTTGTTCTCCTAAAATACCTTTTTGATAATTCTTACAATACTCTTATTTGATGATTCAACAAGACCATTTCCTTCCATATAGTATGTTGTAGAGTGTCCAAGAGTGATGTGGTATTGATGACAGAAATTGATCATTTTCTTAGACTTGAAGGCTTGAGAATTGTCTATTATAATATTCATGGGGTATCCAAATTGAGACAATATATTATTCTCTAGAAAAGAAATAATTATAGAATCATTAGCTTGCCTTGTTTGGATCGCCCCTATCCATTTGGTGAAGTAGTCCGTCGCTATGAGAATCTAGCGATGTTGTCCTGATGATGATGGATGTATTTCTCCAATAAAGTCTAACCCCCGCTACTAGAAAAGTGCTTCCACATATATAGGTACCAAAGGCAGAGATACAAGTTTTCTTCTTCCTTCAAAAATTTGGCATTCATGACATGCAACAATTATTTTGTAAATGTCTTTAAACATTGTTGGCCAATAATATCCGGCTCATAGAATCTTATTTGTTGTAGCCTTCCAATAATGGTATCCTCTGCAATCACCTTTATGGAATTCTTCAATGACTTTTTTAGCCTCTTCTTCAAGTAAACAATTCAGCAAAATTCCTCCTATATCTTTCCAAAACAATTTTTTGTCAAATATAAAATATCTCAAATATTTCAACTTTACAAACCTTGCTTTGGATTTTGTTAGATCAGTGGGAGCTTTGTGATGTTGTAAAACAAATACCACATCTTTTCACCAATCCGAAACAAGATCTTTCTCATCAATTGGAACCGATTCCTCCTCATCGTCAGAAATTTCTGATATTTCTGCATTCAGATTTATGTCAAGACAATCCAAGTTTGACTGAGCATTAACTTCGCCAACCCTTTTCCTTTCACTAATTTGGTTGGTTTGATGTCTATATCATATTCTAGCAATTTTGCGATCTATTTTCCCCTCTTACCATCAGGATCTGCTTGAGTTAGAATGTCTTTCACCATAGTACTTGGAACTTATGCCACAATGTGAGAATGAAAAATGTAAATTCTAAAATCTTTAATAGCTTTCACCGAAGCATAGACCTGGTTTTCTAGAATATTATACTTTAGCTCAGCATTATCTAATGTTCTACTAAAGAAAGAGATAGGTTGTTCAGTACCTTGCTTTCCTTTTTGAAGCAGAACTCCAACGATTGTATTTTTAGAAGCAAATGTAAAAACCATAAATTCTTTGGAGAAATATGGACTGATGAGTATCGGTGCTTGTGTGAGTTCCTTCTTAATTTTCTCAAAAGAATTATTTGCTTCAGCTTTCCATTTAATATCAACTCCTTTCTTTAACATCATTGTTATATCTTTAACAGTCTCAACAAAGTTAGGAATGAAGCGCCTTCAAAATTCATTTTCCCAAGAAATGATTAAATCTCTTTCCTACTTCTTGGCAAATCTACTTTTTGATTTGCATTAACTCTGTTAGGATCAATTCTAATTCCATCTTTAGAAATAATATGACCAAGTAATTTGTGTGTAGTTAAAGCAAAGATTCTTTTAGTAGGATTAAGCGAGATACCAAACGTTCTACATTTCAGCATAGTTTTTTCTAGGTGTTTCAAATTATCTTCCTCTTTCTTTGAAAATATTGTTATATCATCAAGATAAACAACCACCGTCTTGTCCTTTTCTTTAGAAAAATCAATGTCAATTTCTCTTTGAAAAGTAGCTCCCGCATTCATGAGACCAAAAGGAATCTTGGCATACATGAATGTGCCCCATGGTGTTGTGAAGGTTGTTTTCTCCTGATCATTTGGATGCACAAGAATCTGATTGTAACCTAAGGAACCATCAAGCATAGACATTCTTTGTGAACCAACAATATTTTGTAGAATTGAATCCATCTCGGGAAGAAGATAGTTGTCCTTTAGTGAAGCCTTATTCAAGTTCCTGAAGTCAATACAAATTATGATTTCTCCACTCTTCTTTCTAACCAGTACCAAATTTGAAAGCTAATATGAGAATCTGATTGGGACAATGATTTTATCATCAAAAAGCTTCTTAATATCCTTTTCAATCAATGGCATGAGAAGAGGATTAATTCTCCTCAACTTTTGTTTGAAAGTTTTCTCGTTTTGTTTAATAGGAACAATATGTTGAATAATGGAAGGATCATACTGTTTTAAATCAGCATAACTCCAAGAAAAAACATCAACAAACCTCTTCATCACCTCAATATATTTGAAATTCATATCAGTTGAAAGAAACTTTGAAATTTTGATCATTTTCGACAAAACTGATGTACCCAGATTACAATTTTCTACTTCACCTTCATCATCGTGTATCTTTGGTGATTTGAAAACATCATTCTGATCAAAAAGCTTCTCAATAGGAATAAGACCCTTTGGTATTGAATTATTCTTTAATTGCAAGACTTCAGAATTTTCTTTAGACTCAACAAGCATGTTTTGTTGATCTACTTGAGTAATTTCAAATTCTTCTTTCAGCTCAATAAAATTCTTTACTTGTTGATCATCTTCAAAAACTTGCCAATTGGTGATATTGTCTGGTATAGCTAGTCTATGACAAACTTCAATCTCATATTTCTCAGAAGAATGAATAGGAATGACAAAAAGACTCGCTGAAACAGCAAGAGAATCAGCAATGGAATTTTGGTCTCTAGCTTTGATAATGAAAGAATAGGCTTGAAAATTCTCCAACATGTCTAAAACTAGATTTTTGTATGCTCTCATTCTTACATCTTTTGTTTGATAAACACCTTCAACTTGTCTAATAACCAATTCAGAATCTCCAAAAACAGAATTATTCTGAGCCTTCATTCTTATCAAAACATCTAGACCCAAAATCAAAGATTCATATTCAGCGATGTTGTTTGTGCAATCAAAATTCAGTTTGTAAGAGTAAAACTTACTCTCATCACTTGGAATTGTAATCTAAATTCCTTCTCCTACCCCTTCTTTTCCTGCTGATCCATCGAAGTATAATGACCACCATCCCTCCATGTCTTTGTTATTTACTTGCTGATTTTTTGAGTGCTGTTTTTCTACTCTCATTTCTTCCACACCACTATCAACTAACTCATTGTAAAGAATGGCAGATCTAAGTTCAGTATCAAATGCATAAATAGGAAAATTCTGAGGTTTATCTTTTTTGCTTACCATATAATCCATTCTAGTCTCCCAATACAATCTCCTTTGTTCACCAAAAACAAGAATTGTGGCATAAGTAAGGTCCATCTGCATTGTGCCTATAATTTTTGTTGCCCATGATCTTGATAGTAACATCTCGAACTTTGGCAGAATATCAGCCACAACAATGTCCATAACAATCATCTTTGCTAGGATTTGTGTTAGACCAACAACAACATCTTTGATTAAACCAACACATTGAACTCTTTTTGAGTCAAAAGAAAATAAATCCTTATATGGTCTTGTTACCTGTAACCCTAACCTTTCCATAATTACTTTGGGCATGAGATTATGAGAAGCCCCTAAATCCAACATATCATTATGCAAAGTCATATCATGAATAGTAATGCTTACATAGAAAAGAGGGAACTCCTCATTTTGATCATCTTCTAACCTTGGACCCAAATATATAGTAGGATTATCTTCTTCGACATTTAAAATATCAACAGCTCCTGGTTTTGAATTCAACTTCTCAACAATCCTGCTTCTATATTGATTTACCTTGAGAATCTCACTAAAAGGGACTGATATTTTAATCTTTGAAATTTCAGTCTCAAGGTTGAAAACAAAAACAAATTTTTCAGCTTATTTGATAGGAGGGGGAAGTTGAGTGTCTTTTTTACCAAGTGGAGTGTCTTTCTTACCTTCAGCAATCTTTGGGGCATCATTTTTAGCTTTAGCAACCTCTGGAGCATCTTTCTTAGGCCGTGCTTTGTTTGCAATAATCGGCACATTTCTGTTTATAAGATTAGATTGTTTTTGTATTTCAAATATGGCATGTTGATACCCTTTAAAATAATCTGAAGGGGAACTTGATTGGCCAAGTCTGACTCGTCATGCTCTTATTTAGTCAAGAAAATTCATGACATCTCTTCATCAAGAGAACGGATAGATTGTTTAGGAATTTCAGGATCATCTTCTTCATCAACCAAATTCTGTTGAAAAGGAGGTCTCACTGGAGGATCACGTTGTTGGTTTCTATTTTTTCTTGGTCTTTGTTGATTTTGAGGTCTCCTGAATTGAGGATTTCTAAATTGAGGTTCATGTTGCATAGGAGGAGAAGAAGTGTTTACAAGAGCTAACCTATCCATCAACTTCTCCATGGTTTTCATCATTTAGTCTAATTTATCTTCAGAAGTTGAAGAGGAAGGTTTTTCTTCTTCTTCCAATTCAGTTTTTCCCATTTTTGACTTTTTAGCAACTATCTTGTTTACCTCTACCTTTACTGCATCACTCTGCATTTTAGAAAGTGTAGGTGATTCTCTTTCTCTCAACAAGATAGAAAATTCATAATCATATGCTTCATCATATCTCATTTGTGCTAGGGCTTCCAGAGGTTTCAAATGAGCTGGATTTGAGTTAAAAACTTCATTGAATCTTTTTGAAAAATTTTGAACAATTTCATCAGGTGCCCTTCCAAGGCTGTTATATTCAGTACGTGCTTGAACTGTATTAGTTCTATTTCCCCATTTTCTTAGAAAATTATCTTCAAAATCAACCCAATTTCGAATGCTTCTCGGTGTAAGAGCTTTAAACCATTTTCTAACTTCACCAATAAAGCTCTATGCAAATAGTCTTAACTTCACATCCTCATCATCGACTTCTTCTCTATCAACAAAATCATTAAATCTGTCTACATGTTCTTCTGCTATAATTTCTTCATCACTACCCCAGGTAGGGATCCTAGCAGCATGTTTACTAGGAAGGTCATGTAAAACAGTAGGGAGCATGAGTGGAGCATACCTATCAGGTGCAGCCATGATTAAAGGATGAACAATGGTTATATGAATAACAGGAACAGAAGATGAAGAACTGATATGAGGAGGGCTACTTGGTTTCTGTAAGCCATTAGGAATAGCAAAAACAGAAGATGAAGAATTGATATGAGGAGGGCTACTTGGCTTCTGTAAACCATTAATAAATGAACTCCAATTTGGAAGAGGTAAACCAACTTTAGATTTCAACGGGACTTCAAAAGGGTCATGTTCTTTCAATTTATCTAGAGACTCTTTTTCTAACAATAGCTCAGAGGTAACAACTTCCCAAAACTCTTCTTTGTCTTCTTATGTTACTAGGGCTGAAGTGTCAATTCCTCTCTTTTGTAGGTCTAAGATAATATCAACAAATTCCTTTTCATTTTATGATCTAAACAACACTTCATGAATTTTATCATCAACTTTTTTGTCTTCAGGACTTCTTGAGAATTCAGAGAGCAAGATTTCTAAAAAGATGGAGTACCTGATATTTCTGAAAATCTTTGATTGAACCTTGAAACAATGTTTGGATTGTTCCCAATGGTAGGTGGATTGGGATCGAGATTGCTTCGTGTGTATCTCCTTCTTGAAGCCACCTTTAAATATTTGAAAATATATGGAGTCACCAAGGTAGATTTTAGCCTCGAAAAACTTTCTGAGCTCCTGCTACCTTCAGAAGTTCAGCTTCTTGATTTCGGGAATGAGTAATCTTGAGGCTCCCGGCAGGCACACCAAAATGTTATCACAAAATCTGGCCCTGATAGGCTGCTGATCAAGTAGACTCTAAGGAACTCTTTCAAACAAATCTTTTGGTTGAGGCTTAGCCTCCTCAACATGAGAGGGCTCTCTCAATAGGTTTAAGATTTTTGATTAATGATTAGATGGCTAACTCTAGGAACAAAAATGGACAAATGTATAACTGGTTGACTGGTTGAATCAAATATTAGCAAACATATATTGGGCTATGGAGTCAAGATAGTCTTCAACAAAACAACATGATCAACAAAACATGGAAGTCAAGGCACTTGGAGTTTAGGTTTATAAGTAAAACAGTAACACAGTGAATCAACATAGTTTACAAGCATGTGAAGGAAGTTAAAGCATTTTCCAATGAATTATAAGTATCACAAGCTCATAGCACTAAATAAGTAATTGAAAAAAGGCCATAAGAACATCAAACACAAACCCCTTGTGAATCTTGAGTAGTCAAACTGATCTCTGTATTAAGTTTTAAAAACCACATTTTCTTACAATAACACAACTTTGCTTTGCTAATGAAATTCCCAACCCTAAGGAATTCGATTCTCATGCTTTATATAGAGTTTTTACAACCTTGGATTCTATGATCCATCTTTAGGAAAATTCGAAATCCTATTATTGACAACTATCTATTCATAAAACAATCTACTTAATTACAACTTGACAGCTAATTGTCTTTAAAACATGCTTTCAACAACCTTATCTATGAATTAAATACATTCTTTAATCAGCTGCTAATCCATGTCTTCAAGCTTGATGATGTCTCCAGTATCGTTGCAAACCATGCTGAATCATGACCTAACTGTCCTGAAAACAAGGAGACAGAGTTCCTCCCTTTAAAAGCCTAAATCCTTTATGCTTATCTTCAAGCAGTTTCATATAAGTGGCATGTGTTAGTAGTCTATTAAAACTTCACTTGTCCACCTGTGCAAGAAAGGGAATCTCAAACAGATGAAAAAGAGGATGAAACATGACTGTGCTATGAAAATAGTCTATTTTCATAGCACAACTTTTATATCACTTATAGAATGCTTCTTTGAACCATTCTTTCTACATCACTGCCATCTGAAACTTCATCAATGATCCTTATATGTCTACTAGCAATCATCAAAATTTGGAATTTATTAGATCTTACCTTCGAAATACATCTATAAGGTGCTAAAAGGTTGTTGAGATTGCAACAAGATGATGGAGCTTAGTGAAAAGAGTCGCCTTCACTAAGTGGGCCCGCAGGCAAATTATGGCGCAAAGTCTATTTTTAGACTATGTCTATTTTTAGACATATGGATCATGTCTATGAGTTACAGGATGTTGTTTATGGATGATTGGTCAAGTTGGAAAAAATAGATGGACTTCTATTTTTAGACAACAACGGTGACACTGTCAAGTCTAATTATAGAGCAGTCAAATATTATTAGCCTATAATAATATTTAGACTATAAACTTTATCTTATTCTCTTGGAGCACTTCAGTTTGAGCTACAGATGTGGCACATGCAGCTGTCAGAAGGAAATACATTTTCTTTGTGGGTCAGTTGAGTTGTTGCATGCATGACTTCAGTTAGAACTAAATCAGTTGAGTTTGGTGGACTTGATTGTGGAGTTGATGGAGTTGTGTTCAGTTTGACTTGGTTAAACTAGTTGTAATTAGTCTAACTGCAAATAGACTAATGATGAGTTGTTAAACTAATTATTAACTCATAATGCAACTTAAGAATACATCAGTGAACTCAGTTGCATGTCAGTGCATGTTCAGTTCAGCAGGCACAGGTGTTAGAGCATCAGATTGCTATCATAGTTGTGACTATAGTTGTGCGTGAGGATTTGCACAATCAATGGGATTGAGTTATGCTAATGAGAATTGGCCAATACCAAGTGATTATAGCCTCTGCTCACGTGATTCCCAGTGTGAGTGATTCTTTTGAGGTAAATATGAGTTTGGTTCAACCATTCTCATCCATTCTTGAGCAGTGGAGGCAGGCAAGTAGTGGAATAGATTTGGAGATCAGATATGAGCTGTATTGTGTGTAACAGGTGGAGATAGTGCTGGATACTTGTGAGAAGTATTGACTATTGCATGACTCCATCATTAATATACAGATAGTTGGGGTTTTTAGCGAGATGCTTTCCCCGGGATACATACTGTGTTAATGTGTGAATGCTCTTGATGTTCTATTGTTATTGATGCTGCTATATTGATGATCAACGTAGAGGAGCTTATGTATTGTGTATGTTTTCCGCAATAGTACATGATCAGGATAATCTCTGTTGAATATGTGTTAAATTATTCAAAATTTCTACATGGTATCTGAGTAGTTGATCATCAGATCTATTATTCAGGAAGTGACTACGTTTTATTTCTTTAGGCAGAGTCTGTAATCGGGCCAGGTAGCCTCTGGATTCATCCTTCCTTTGGAAGGTGAAATATCCGGTAAAAGCCCATACAGTCAATCTCTGT
>APFE031582401.1:86353-124559 GCA_000404065.3 Pinus taeda
CTTATAATAATATTTAGACTATAAACTTTATCTTATTCTCTTGGAGCACTTCAGTTTGAGCTACAGATGTGGCACATGAAGCTGTCAGAAGGAAATACGTTTTCTTTGTGGGTCAGTTGAGTTGTTGCATGCATGACTTCAGTTAGAACTCAATCAGTTGAGTTTGGTGGAGTTGATTGTGGAGTTGATGGAGTTGTGTTCAGTTTGACTTGGTTAAACTAGTTGTAATTAGTCTAACTACAAATAGACTAATGATGAGTTGTTAAACTAATTAGTAACTCATAATGCAACTAAAGAATACAACAGTTAACTCAGTTTCATGTCAGTGCATGTTCAGTTCAGTAGGGACAAGTGTTAGAGGATCAGATTGCTATCAGTTGTGACTATAGTTGTGCATGAGGATTTGCACAATCAATGAGATTGAGTTATGAAAATGAGAATTGGCCAATACCAAGTGATTATAGCCTCTGCTCACATCATTTCCAGTGTGAGTGATTATTTTGAGGTAAATACGAGTTTGGTTCAACCATTCTCATCCATTCTCGTGTAGGTATTGAGCAGTGGAGGCAGGCAAGCAGTGGAATAGATTTGGAGATCAGATCTGAGCTGTATTGTGTGTAACAAGTGGAGATAGTGTTGTATACTTGTGAGAAGTATTGACTATTG
The DNA here is from genome assembly GCA_000404065.3 of Pinus taeda. NCBI lineage: Eukaryota > Viridiplantae > Streptophyta > Pinopsida > Pinales > Pinaceae > Pinus > Pinus taeda. The sequence goes on from APFE031582401.1 coordinate 87,020, forward strand.
TAATGTTACATGTTCTCAATCATTAATATATAGAGAGTGTGGGGTTTTCAGCTGTAAGCTTTCCCTGGGTTACATACTGTGTTAATGTGTGCGTGCTCTTAATGTTTTATTGTTATTGATGCTGCTATATTGATGATCAACGTAGAGGAGCTTATGTATTGTGTATGTATTCCGCAATAGTACATGATCAGGATAATATCCATTGAATATGTGTTTGTTATTCAAAATTTCTACAAAGGTCACCTTCAACAGTTTCGTAGCGCGCTACGAAACTGCTGTGTATGCTCTTTTTTAAACACAGTTTTTCCAAAATCTGTAGTTTGGGAATTTCCAAAATTTCATAAAGACTGATATTATCACCAAAAATCAAAACAAATTAACCTTATAAGATGTTCTTCTTCACAGATGACCTTCTTTTTAATACCAAAACTATTTTGATATACATCCTTTACTTCCCTTTTCCATCACCCTGTTTCATTATTTCTGTAGCCTTTCTTTAGATTTTGTTAACTGTATCTCTAGGTCTTCAATCTATCTCTTCAATCTCTTCTTAGTAGCTCTCAACTGAGCATTCATCCTCCTTACAAATCTAGCTTCTTTGATTGCAGGTACAGTCCAAGTAAAGTATTGAGTTTCATTGCTGACTATTTCTGAGTTGGAAACTTTTTCAACTTCCTAGAGGGCCTTTATCCTTTCGAAATCTATCTTCTGAGCAGCATGCCTTCTTTCTCTCATCCTTAGTCTAGCAATTTCATTATTAGCTTCTCTTAACCTTTCTTCCATTTCTTCATAACTTATTTTTTCTGTTTGAGTGGAAAAAACTCTATTTTTGTCACCTTCAGATATTCGTGATGAAAGGTTTATCAACTCTTCCTGAACAGCGGAAGCTTCTTCTCTTTTCCCTAACTAAATATTGGCCTCTTGTATCTTTTTAGATTTCCTGGTTAAGGGCTTTATGGGCTTGAACACAAATGTTATAACATCATCCTCAAATTCTAGTTTCTTAGAGGATTTCATCTTCTTCAACTTTCCTTCATCAGATTCTATGACATCTGCCTGCACCAAAGGGGATTCTGCAATATCAATGGCTTTTAAAATATCATTTAAATTACCCTTCGAGCTTGGACTTTCCCCTGAGATCACTGATTTACCCTTCTCCTTTGCAATTTGACTTCTAGTCAATCTCCTTTGAACTGGTTTGTTAGTTGACTATTCTTGTGTCCTTTCTTTAACTTCAGCTATCTTTTCCTTTGTGGATTTAGGAGTCTTAGGAATAACCACTGATGTTTTGCTCACTTTCTCATTCACTTGTTTTCTAGGTTTCATCTTAACAAATCTTTTTGACGTGCACATTACATACTTGTTGGTTTCTACTGATGGAGTTTCTTTAACCTTAGGGCTAATGCTTGTATCTTGATTTTCCCCTCCAAAACCAGATAAAAACAAAAATCAAGACACTTCTTTGTTGATCCTTTCAAGTTCATGTAAAGCTATCAGTTTAATTAGACCATGATGAAAAAGGGACGTTTCATGTCCTTGAGATTTCATTTGCACTTTATCTGCCATCTTAGCTATACTTCGATACAGGAAGTAAGGCAAATCTAAAGAAAACATACCAGTAAAATGCAATAGGAGTTTAAAATGATATGAATAAACCTTATGATACCTGCCCTCACATGTAAAATAACGTTGAATTTTGAAGAGCAAGTTGGCATAGATGTCTTTGACGTAGTTCCTTGGGATTGCCTTGGTTAGGCCTGTTTCTGCAAACTCTAGCTTTAGGAACACTTTACATGGTTCCATGTCAAATATGAAGCTTTTGAACCATATATCTTGCCCTCTAGGAATCTCTGTCACCAAAGCTATGATCTCTGGAGAAATTTGCCAATTTAGGATTCCAACCTTTGTGTTTGAGCCAGTGAAATGTAGTGCAAACTCCTTTGTCACCTGAGTATGTCCTCCTTGCAATTTTTTACAAAACTTCCATCATCCTACTTTCTTGAAGGCTTCTACAACTGATTTATCTCTGACTAAGACCTTGGTGCTTTTAGGCTCTATTCTTAAACAATGACCAGACCTGTGACTTTTCCTTTCTTCTATCATCTTTGCCTTTGAATTCCTGTAACAAACCAGTCTCGCTTGAAATTTTGTTTATCAGCCTTGCTTGCTTATGGTGGTCAGCCTCACTTGAAATATGGATGAGAGAAACCTTGGTAAGAAACTACCATAAGCTTACAATTTGAGAAACAATCTATTTGAGGGTTTGCACGAAAACTGTGGTAAGAAACTAGTCAGCCCTTCTGAATTTGAAATTACATATCATGATGACCCCTTGATGAGTTTTGGATGGCGACATGCTTAAGAACTGACTCCTAGCTCACACCTAATAATGAAAATTTAACAGAATCTTAATGGATTGATGTTTTGACAAGACTGTCTACGAATCCGCACTTTTGTATCATGCAGGGAATAGTGCTACGAAAAGAGAAATGTTTGTGTAGCGCAAAATAGGCATTTTACACTGTCTACGCTATGAAAATGTGGTTTTGGGGCTAATTCCGAAAATTTTCAAAATGGTTTAAGATATGAGTTTCTAAACAGAATGTGAGACTTATGAGACATGGAATAAGGTTGTTAGAGTTTATTTGGATATGAAAAATGAGACCTTTGAGACTCCTAACCTATCACCTACCCATTAAAACATAGGATGACTTGACACTTATCTAAGACCATGACTAGGAACAATGTAAACTCTTATTTTGGTGATAACATGTTCAGTAGAAAAAATAAGAGAAATTCACAGCAAATGATTGAACAAATATGATTATCTAGAAGTCAAAGCAGATAAAATAGCAGGCGGAATTCTCACACTATGGAACCCTCAGAAAATAGGAATCCTAGATGCTGAAGCATCTAGGAACTACTTATCAGTGGTTTTTCAACCTTTGGGGGATAAGGAAGTTTATTTAATCACAAATGTTTATGGTCCACAGAAGCAAGAAGACAAAATAAGACTTCTGAATTCACTGGAGGATTTAAGAGATAGACATTCAGGCATCCCCTAGATTTTGGGTGGGGACTTTAATATGATTAGGTCAATGTTAGAAAAAAAAAAGGTGGAACCAGATCACTAGGTAGAGACTCCATAACACTTCAGAATTTTATGAACAATATGAGGCTAGTAGACACAGAGACAAGTAATGGCATATTTACCTAGAATAACAAAAGGGGAGGAGAGTCTTAGGTAGCCACAAAACTAGATAGATTTATTATCTTGAGGACATTTTTCTAATAGGCCTTCACCTATCAGCAATGATTCTCCCTTTTAGCGACTCGGATCATTGGCCAGTTCACTTGAAGCATCCTTTATAGGAACTCCAAGAAACAAACCTTTTAGGTTTGAAAACATTTGGCTCGCCCATCCAGACTTTATCAGCAATATTGAAAAATGGTGGACATAGGATATGAAAGTTTAGGGCACTAAGATGTTCCTCCTGCATAAAAGATTGAAACATATCAAAAATAGACTTAAATATTGGAATAAGAATGAGTTTGGCAACATTTTTGAAGCAAAAAAAGTGGCAACATGAAAGCTACAGGAAATTAACCAGATCCTCATTATAGATGGCTTCAATGGGGAAAGAAAGGAACAAGTTGACTACCATCAACGGTAATGGTAAGAACTATGCAAACAAGAGGAGATATTTTGGAAACAGAAATCAAGGTGACAATGGTTAAAAGAAGGAGAAAGGAACACAAGGTTTTTTCACAAATCTACCATGGATCACAGGTCTTATAATAGGATCTCAAAAATCAAATACTCTCAAGGGAATCAACTCGATACCCACAAAGAAATAGAAGCGAAGCTGGTTAAACATTTCCAAGGAATAGCAGAGGAACCTCTCTTGGACAGATCACAATTCATTAGGGATTTTACAAGGCACATTCCTAAGCTTGTGACATGAGAAGACAATTACAATCTAAACAGGCTTGTGAATGAAGAGGAAGTCAGTGAAGTCATCAAAGAAATGCAAAATGGGAAGGCACCAAGTCCGGATGGTTTTAATGTTGACTTCTTTAAAGAATGTTGGAAAATTATCAAGCAGGATATCCTCAATGTGGTGGAGGACTTGAGAAACAATAGAACTTTGTTGAAGGTGCTAAATACCTCTTTCATATCCTTAATTCCAAAACAGGATAATGCTATGACACCAGATAGATTCATACCAATAGAATTATGCAATGTGGTGTATACAATAATTTCCAAAATTATAGCCAACAAGCTTAAATCCCTTCTCCCAACCCTAGTATCTGAGGAACAAACTAGGTTTGTGGAAGGTAGACAAATTCTCAACAATATTATTCAAGAACATGAGGTGGTTCACTCACTCATAAGTAATAAGCAGGCAGGAATGATTATGCAACTAGACCTTGAAAAGGCAGATGATAAGATCAGTTGGACTTACATAAGGAGAGTTCTTATAGCATATGGATTTGACCATAACTGGGTAAGATGGATGATGGCACTTGTAGCTACCTCTAGTTTTTCAATCCTGGTAAATGGATCACCATCCAAGTCCTTTAATCCGACGAGAAGGCTTAGACAAGGAGATCCTCTCTCACCCTTTCTTTTTATTCTCATGATGGAAGAGCTTGGCAAAGCTATCAAGTTTGCCAAAGAAGAAGGGAAAATCTAGGGTCTCAAATTCACCATGAATGATGATGCTTTGACCCATCAACAATTTTTGGTTGATACTATCCTATAGGGAACACCTACGGTCAAGGAATCACTAGCCTACAAACAAATCCTGGAAGACTTTGCAATGGTCGCGGGCACAGAGGTAAGCATTTCCAAAACAAAGATTTTCTTTTTCAATACTGGCATTGCTATTCAGATAAATATATCTATAATTCTAGGCTTTCAGGGATATGCTACCTTCCAAATCCCTGGGAGTTTCACTAACTGACAAACCTCTGAGCAAAAGGGTTTGGGAGTTGGTGATTAATAAGCTATAGGACAAAATACGGAAATGGACAAGTAGGTCTTTGAACCTAGCAGGACGACTTTTACTAACAAAAGTTGTCTTACAAACGGTCCCCATCTTTATGTTTTCAGTCCTTCTAGCTCCTAAAGGAGTCATGCAACTATGCAGAAATATCCAAAGGGATTTTCTATGGGGCAAAGAGGAAGAGAAAAAAAATGGGCCTTGGTAGCCTAGGAGAAGATCTGTAAACCTAAGTCACATGGAGGTTTGGGACTGGATGATCTTGAAGTGCTAAACAAAGTTTTAGGGGCAAAACTTTGGTGGAGATGGATAAAAGACTCAGCTTCCCCTTGGGTCCAAATTTGGAAACAGAAATTTGCAAGCAATTGGCAAGGCAAGGATCACATTAGAATGTCAAGGATTATCAAAGGCTCCCACATTTGGAACAAAGCCTAGGAGAATAGAGGCATTGTTCAAAAACTCAATTTTTGGGAAATTAGAGATGGAAATCTTGCATGCTTTTGGGAAGATAAGCGGAAACAGGAATCCAAATTACTAAGAGAAGAATTTGTAAATCTCAAGAATGATACTAATAACAAAAGGTTACTCAAAGTAAATGAATTATGGGACTAGGAAAAAGTGAGGGAAGATGGAGGATATGGAAGAACTTAGAATACAGGGATGACTCCCCTTTGAAGGCACAAGCAGAAGCTCTATCATCTATCTTGGAATAGAGAAAGATACTGACATTAGCAAATTCAGATCAGTTAAGATGGGGCAATAACAATGAAAGCAATTTTAACCTCAAGGAGGCTAAACATATAGCAATTGGGATTGACTTTCCAAACCATGATGGGGTATGGAAGGACCTATGATAGAATCAAAACTGGATGAAGATCAAATTGTTCATGTGGTTAGTACAGCATAAAAAGATTCTAACCCGGGAAAACCTGAGGAAAAGAGGGGTTGCTGGTCCATCTAAATGTCAGCTATGTGAAGCTCAAGAAGAAACTATGGATCACCTTCTAAACCTCTAACCATTCACATCCACATTGTGGAACTAGATTGCCTCAATATTCAGACAAATAGACAGGGACATGGGAAGTATTACAAGCACCTTAAAGAAGTGGAGGAAAAATTTCTCAGATAATGAAATAGTCAACAAAGCTTGGGCTTTAGCTCCAAGCTTTCTAATTTGGGATGTATGGAAAGAATTCAACAACAAAATATTCAAAATCAAGAAAGGTTCTTCCCAGTGCACCATGGGACATATTTTAAGACAACTCAATGAGACAGTAGGAACTCTCATTGAAAACCAACCTAAGAATCAACCAGAAGATACTGATGTGCAAATACTAATGCAATTGGGGATGCAGGGGCTCACCCCAAAGGGAAAAAACAAAAAGGAAATTCACATAATTGTTGATAAGGGTTTCTAGAGTTTACTGGAGAAGTAGAAGGACTGTATCACACGTGTAAAATTAGAGAACATAAGACATGGAATGTTCGGGGATATTAGGTATTGAAGGAATCAGTACATGACATTTTGATGAATCTAAAAGAAATCAAGGTTCTCTGGAATGTAATATTGATGGGGCCTCAAAAGGAAACCCGGGTATGGATGGTTATGGAGGAGTGATAAGGGATGGAAAGGGTCGTATAATAATCATCTTTCATAGTAATCTGTGGAAAGCCACAAACAATATGGTAGAGTTCATGGTCATGGAGAAATGCTTAGAAATCTTGAGGGACTCAAATCTTCAGAACATTATAATTGAAGCAGATTCTGAATTGATTATCAATTCGGTCAAGAGACTTTGCTATGGCTCATCTCTAGAAAAGGTTTCAAGACATTGGAGGCTTCTACAAATCTATCAAAGGATTCAATCCCACTTGTAGAACATGAGAACCTTGATTTTCACTCATGTGCGCCAAACTGCCAATAAATTAGCGGAAATCCTAGCTAATGAAGGTGTTTGCTATGCTAGAAGCAACAATAAATATAAATGGAGAGAGATCCGCCAGGGTAGATTGCAGGAAGAGTGTCTCAAATAGGTGGAAGCGGACTGGGAGATGTTTCAGAGTAGGGGATTCTAGCAGGATGTAGTCTTTGGGTAACAGTCAAATGTTAGTCCACAAACATCAGCAGTTAAGGGATAGAAATGAAAAGAATGGTCATTCCTTTGGCTGGAATAGGTCCCTAGAAGCCTACAACCCAAAATTTCTTGGGTGGGTATCCACTAACAACCCAGGTATTCACATGAATTGGAATCATGTTACAGAAAGCCTTTCCAGTGGCTATGTAGGGAGAATAGCTAAAGTTCGAGCAGGTAGGAGTAATAGTAGAAAATCCACATTGAAAATAGCAAGACAGTTATCAAGGAAATCAGACCCGAAATCAACTTTAACAGTTGCTTTATCTAGCTTTGGGTCCGAAGGTAATGTTAAACAGCGAGCAAGTTATGTAGTTAAGTGGGAATCACATGCATTGTTCAGATTTCGCGTAGAGTACATGCATGAGGGTTATCATCCAAATTGGACCCGAAATTTTTATAAAGTGAGTTCTATAGGCTCATCGGGACCATTTCAAGAGGTAAAGGGAGGGCTTTTTATCGGCCCTATATTGATAATGATCGTCAGATCTCGAAGAGTAGATCGAACGGTCAGTGCTTCTGATTATTTGGTGTGGTTGCGTTGTCATGTTTTGTGGGCCCAAGGAATGGTGAGGGGGCCTTAGGCTTGGTTCCCTTGGCTTTCGATGGCCCACTTCTCATCTTTTATGTACATTTTGTAATTTGAATAGAAGGTCTGACTCTTAATTCAGCAAAAAAATAACATAAACCTCATCAGTTTTTGGGAGTTCAAAAATAAAAAGGAATTATCTCATATCAGTGCTCTTATAAAGCCACACGAGCTAACACATTTACATAAAAACCGCACCAATCCTTCATAATAAAAAATGCATTTGTTTTCGAGATATCAAGAATTAGGAAAATGAATAATATCATATTGGTGTTATTTTGAAATTAATGACATTGATGCATTTATATAAAAGCCACACCGAGGCAGTAAAATAATAACTTTACTGATCTTGGGGATTTCGAAAAAAAATAAAAATTATTCTATCATATTGGTGCTCTTGTAAATGGGACAACACCAATGCATTGAAATAAAAATAACACTGGTCCACACCTATTTCTAGGATTTTGAAAATAGAAAGGAATTCTATCATCTCAGTGCTCTTATAAAAATTACCGCACCAATGCACTTAAATAAATACTACACAGTTACATTAAAATATTAACCACATTTTTTTCAAGATTTCAAAAATGAAAAGAGGAATTCTATCATGTCAGTGCATTTAAAAATATTAGCGCATTGATAATTTATCATAATCGATGCACTTTACGTGTAAACACATCGGTGTTGTTTACTATCTAATGCACTGATGTTCGAAAAAAGAGAAAAAAACACAAGTTTTTTTTTTTTTCTTTTTCAAATTGATAAATGAACAACAATTGATTTTTTGAAATCTAATTTCATAAAGTCTTTTAAACAATAATAAACTATTTACTATTTCATTATTTTTCCCAAAATTTCAAGGGAGAGATTTGCCAAAGAGACATACTAGGAGCACTTTGCAGCAGAAAAATACTTTGAAACAACAAAACTATTCATAAGATCAGAAGTAGAAAGGTATGGCAATTCACTTAAAACTTCGCATAGTAAAATTTTTAAATTTTATCGTTGATTTTACTAATAATGTTTTTTACAATTTCTGTTAGATTTAATTAAAAGAGAGATCATTTGCAAGAGAGACATACTAAGAGCATTGTGGAGAAGAAAAATATTTTGGAACCATAAAAAGCTTAGATTTTGAAAGGTATGGTGATTCACTCAAAACCCCACATAATGAAAAAACTAAATTTTAGTGTTGATTTTACTGTTAAATTTTTTTACAATTTCTGTTAGATTTATTCAAAATTCAAAATTCAAAATTCAAAAAAATAAAATAAAATTTTTTTGTTCATTTTACTACTAAAATTTTGTATGATCCCTATTCCTATTTATATTTAATTAAAATTCATAAAACAAAAATAAAAAATTCAATACTTACCTTAAACCCTTGCTTCTTCTTGCTTATGTGACTGCAAAATTTCATCTAAAGGTTTAACTCCCTCTACGACTTCACAATTAGGTTTTTTCATTTTATACACTTTAGATTGAATGTGTTTATGTACTTAGTATATATATGGCATTTGACATGTAAAATAGGGGGATCACTTATTGAATTAGATCCAAACCATATTGGCCCTATCCGATTTTTTTAAAAATGACGTCTGTTTCACAGTGCTCCCTATGCAATATAATGCACTGGTGCTGGTGGTGCTATTATCGTTCCATGTCACAGTAAATCCTATTGGCCTTGTCTGTTTTTAAAAAATAACATTTGTTTATCGTGCACCCAATGTAATATAACACACCAACTCACCTTTGCCAAATAGTATTGTTAAGTGACTTATATTTAATTTTTTATGTTTTTCATTTTTTAGTTTGATGGCAATGATTTTATCATTACAAATTGCACTGCCATAATTCAAAATTATTTAAAAAATATATTTTTTGTTGTCAGTGCTGAATAATTAAAGGACCGGTGTGTTTAATAGAATAAATATACTCGGGTGTTTATTGAAATAACTGCACTAGTTACCATAACTCTTTCTGGCTGAAAATTATTTGATTTATGTATAAAATATATTTAATGGCTTCTTTATTGAAAGGTACAAGTTGTATATTGATAACAAAATGTCTGAGAAGTTGTCAAGTAACAAAAATATTGATTGGCACAATGATAACACATCCAAACAAGTAGAAAAGGCAAGTTCCTTGTAAATTATTTACAAATTTAATATGTTTGAACTATATGTAAGTTTAACTAATATGTATTGGTTAGTGTGTGTCATGCAAAGCCACAAAATGAAGAAGCTCAATAAGATTGTTTCTAATCTAAGTGCGGAAGAGTGTAAAATTCTAATAGAAATATTGTAGAAGGATGAATCAGGTTAGTGAAAAAATACCATTCAATATGAGTTTTTTTTTTTGAATTTTCATTAATAATATATTTAAGAATATTGGATAACATGTTTCAAAATTTCTATTAATTCATATATGTTTAATGTTCTACAGGGAGAAACAATGAAGGAAAATATCAATTTCATTCTGAGGAAAGAAAAATTATATAACATCTAAATGACGATGTATTGGTCCTTAGCTCATCTAGATTGGTGTTGGAGGTTAATGACAAGGGGGGATTTTTTTACAAAACTATGAGGGATATAGTGGGATGAATGTATAGACGTAGTTTCCACTTACAATAAAAAAGTCAATCCAATGATTCCAAGAACCAAGTTATATCTAAAATACAAGAAGTGTTTCTAGAGCAATGGTCATTAAGGCTTGTTAGAATTTAAATAGCAAAGATATACAACAACTAAAAGGAATAATTCAAAATGTAATATTCCTGATTAAAATTATTTTCTAGAGTTATGTTGAAATTCTTGTCTATTTGTTAGGAATTTAATCTATATTTTGCTGGCCTATTTATCCTACTTGTTTAAAATTGAACAAGTTATTTAATACATTAAATACCGAAATAAACACAATACAGTCACATCTAAAGATCATCAACTGAAAGAAAACAAGCACACAAGTGACACCATTATTTTTGGACCAATGTCCCTGGAAAAACCCAATGCAGGAAAACCAGTGTAGCTATTTAGAAGGTTATATTATTATACAGTCTATTTGAGTACAACTGGGTGCCTAGTCCAGCTCACCTGACAGAGAAAAATACACGACAACAATACCTCTATATTCGGAAATAGGTATTCAAAAAACCCGTCCCACAAAACCCTCTCCAGCACAACTGAAGCTCAATGTTGGCCCTTCTAACCACTGTGTCAGCCCTAGGACCCTCTACTGCAGCCCCTTGAGGCATTTCACAGCCTCTGGGAGCCTCTGCGTCACTCCCTCTGCCCTCTGCATGGATGACACAAACTCTTTAGGCTCTATGCTGCCTCTGATGGGCTTTGTGTAGCCTGGAATGACTACTACTTTCGCTCTATCTGATTCTGTGTTGGTCTCCTAGTATTGTCCCTACCTCTCTACCTCATACTCACAGCCTCTCATTTTTTATCATTGATTCAACATTTCATAGCAACCCCGCTCTAGAAAAATGAATGATTGGTCACTGTAGTGTCTTCTCTAACTAACCCTCAAGCCTCTTCTTATACTTTTCTCGTTGTTCCATCAATGACCGAGATTACATCTCTAATCAATGACTAAGATTAGATTTGTCTTGATCCATGACTTTTGGACCCTTCTGACCCAATTTATATTAATACCCATTAATATTTTAATTTTCCTAAGTTTAGACTTAGGAACTCCAATATAAATATCAATTATTTTAGTATCTCCCAAACCGGGTACAATCTATCCAAACCATTTATGGGTCTTGGAGATCTCATGTGCTTTAGCCTCCCCACTAATTTTCATGGCTAGAGCACATCCGAAGCTACCAAAAATCAAAAAGTTATATGTATATATTGCTACAAACCATTCATTTATTAATATCAATTTTGTGATATTTAGTTTTCATAAATAAATATAAAAATAGTTATTATTTTTTTCTTTTCAGGAAGACTATGAAAATAAAAAAGGATCAACGAGTTGATATGTGAAATGGTCAAAGAAATGGACATAATTGCATTAGAGGAGGAGTCATCTCAACAACAACGTGCTTCAAATGTATGTAATCATTGATTTTGTACATATAAACAAATAATTTAGAATTAAATATTAATTTTCAAGTACATTCTTGCAAAAAAAAGAATGGTACTCATTCAACACATAAAAGAAGACGACAAGGAAGAAAATGGTTGATATCAAAGTGTATGAGTAATTGTTAATATTTACTTATAACAACTCAAGGTTTCATTTTAGTATATTTTAAGTTGTTTTATAACAACCATCCTTGAATGTCTTCAAATAGGTGCTAACATACAAAGAAGAGCCATTCGAAGAACTTGTTGACATTTTATTAAATATGGGTTGTGAGTATATGTTGGCATATCAAAAATTAATTGTTGAATTTGTAAGTATCTATGCTGTTTTACCTCTTTGAGTTTATAATTATGAGAATAAAAATATCCTTTATATTAAATCTATGATTTATAATGGGGTGTAAAACTTGTAGGAAACAAAGTATGGAACTATGCTAATAGAAGAGTTGTTGTAATAAGGCATGAGCCTTAGTTTTGAAATCATGTGTACAGTTCATGATTCACTTCTTTCTATGGTACATTGCTATTTGATTTAGATTGACATATATTATTTATTTCAATTTTCATTATTCTCACAAATGTAGATACACTCATTACACTTTATTTTTATGTTTGCAAATGGAACATGATCAAGAAGGCAAAAACAATTGATGCAATCAAAAAAACATTTGTTCAAATAACCCAAGCCATGGAAGTAGCTCGAGCAATGACAACAGTTCCAACAAAGAATGATGATATATTTGGATATCCATGCAAGTTGTATTTTTTGAAATAATTGTCTGTGAAAATCATACATTTTGTATAATGTAATGGACATAGTTTCAAAATTGAAAGACAAGGGTTTTCCAATAACTATCCCATTTTGTATAACAAATATCCTCTTATTGATATATAATAAAATTCATTTCAATTTATTCTATTGCATTATCCAATGTCACTGTGAAATGTTACACCACTGATTAAATATATAGATGATTAAATATTATAATGAAGAGATGCAAAATTTGATGATATAACAAGTTAATCCAAACATCATATACAAATGCAATAATCAAAGTTTGATTTATATGAATACTGTTATAAGATATATTTCAATTTTTTTATGAATATCAGATTTAAAAAATCACAATAATTTCACTTTCACAGGCTGATGTTTCTAAAAAGGAGAAAATCACATACAAAATACTGGTGCGTCTATAACATAAACACACACTAGTGAATTATTTTATCTAAAAGCATCGTTACAAAAATAGTTTTTCCATTGTTGATGCCTTTTCTTAAAATGACAACAATGGGGCATTATATTCTTCAAGCACTAATATTGTTTGCATTTAATGCCCAGGTGCATTGTAATTCTTGAAGCACCAATGCTTTCATAGAACTAACACCCAGGTGCTACAAAATATTATTTCTAGCCCTAATGCATTATTCAAATTAACATCACCAATTATTTTATATCAATAATGCACCAATGCTTTTATACAAATCATACGCATAAGAGATGCGAGTTTAAATAAAAGCACCGGGTCTGCAATTTTTTTTTCCTACCCCAATGTTGTTCCTGAAAAGAATGCCCCGAGATGTTTTTTAATATATATGCACAAGGGCGGTATACATTTTATGCATAGATGTTCGTTACATTCAAAGCCTCGGTTCTTTTAGTTATGTTTACAACCATGATTTTTTTATATATTTTTTGCATTGTTGTTATTTTTCCAAAAAGTGGACAGCTAAAAAACATTTTCTAAACCTTTGACCTCCCATATTTTTTCATTTGTGATGAATTTCCATTATAATCTCCGCTAAAATGTCAGCTACCATAAACAAATGTTGTAGCGAAGGTTTTTTTGAAAATTCTTACCAATTTTATAACACTAGAAACCTTGATTATAACCTCTTCTAGAAGGTATTTTCCTTATAGTGGGCTTTTGAGGTGTGCCTGCATTGGATGGCCTCCATAGACAAGCTTTCCATAGTAACAAGGTGCCCTTGTTTCTCCTGTAGTTATTCCTTCAACCTATTGTTTTCTATCTTCAACTGTTTCCTCATGCTTCCCTATCTTAATCTAAAATCAACCATCTCCTCACCCATATTTTTAATTTTCTCTGCCATCAGACCCACATCCTCAACTCCCTTAGAACTTGCAATTTTCATCCATTGGTGGGTTTTACCTCTTTCTTTTTCTAGATCAAGGAGGATTAGGATTGCAAACTTGGTAGGTATTATCTGCCCTTGCTCATAAAATTTGTAATAAGACCCAAGGTATGGTTGGGGATGAGGCTCTTGCAGCTCTTGTGGTCCTTCTCCTCCTTCTTATGGTTATGCAACACTTTCCTATAACACTTCCCTGCTTTTCTGTAGCACTTCTCTGCCTTCCTGTAGTGTGGCATATTCCTCTTACGGCTGTCTCATCTTGGACCCCCCAGTGTTTGGCTTCCTTTGTGTGGATTAGGGATATTTTAATTTGGCTTGGAGGGAGTTTACTTATTCAATTTGTTTCTTATGCTTATCAAATTATCCCTCCTAGTGACTAACTGAACACTCAATGGTGATGGGGGTTATTGAGGAAGTTTGAGGCCTCCCTTGCTTGAGTCTACTACTTCTCCTCCTTTTGAAATATAGAACACCTTGCTTTGTTTTCCCCACTGAAAGGCTTGTTTGATGTTCATTTCTCATTCTCTCCTGAGGTTTAGAAGGTTCCCTAAAGGTTTCTATCTCTTTCTCTAGTTTTTCATCTTCCTTCTCCTCTTTAATCTCTCCTTCTTCTTTTTCTTTGTCCTTCTCATTTTCATCCTCTTCTTCTACATAACTATGATTTGTGGTCTCTCCATGCTATAGTAAGGCTTGGGCTTGCATCCCAAGGAAATATTCCTTATTTATGTCTACAAAATCTACCCATGTCATAGGGTTTTTGATATGACCTAAAGAATCCATGAAAATGAGCCTAAGGGGCCCATGATGAGAAATGTATTGATGTTTCCCCTCTCTCACCATTTTTCTCATTTCCACTAGCGACTGAAGAAGGAAGTGGGGAACATTTAGTCTACTTGTGATAAGAAAATCCATCTAGAATATTGGCTCACAAAGTAGACTAAACTTGTAGGCATAAACAAAACTTAGTCTCCTCTCACAAGATATGTATTTCAAAATGTGATAGGGTAATCCATTCAATGGGTAGGGTAGTATCTCTCTTCTAGCCCCATTTTTATCTTCAATCATTTTCTCTTCAGGGAGGAAGAAGTTATTTTTTACTATGATAGCCTCTGTTCTCTCCTCCATACTCCACCTTACTCCTAGGGGAAATGTGGTAACCCTGCTAATTATTTCTGCATTTAAATGGATAACAAATCATCTCACAATGGTGGTATAACTATCTTCCCCTTGAGGTTGGAGGTCTATTGCAAACTCATGAGTAATTTTATCATCAAACCCATTGAATTTCTCAAATAACTCAAACCATTGGTGGTTTGCAAAGATGTCTCTTATAGGAGGGCGTTGGTTGATTCATGATGAGTATGCTGGCTCTTTTCTATTAAAACCATTCCGCATGATCACTACTATAAGTTTTTCAAAGTTTTTATAAGGGAATTTTGCTGTCAATTATCAATTTTTAGAGCAATTTAGGGTTTCAAAGTAGAGATGAGAGGAATAATTCTCTTTTTTTGAAAAAGGGAAAAAAAATTATATGCCTAATTCAAAACAAGTCATTTCCTTATTACCATGCATATCTTACAAGAAAACTTTAGACCTTTGATTCCTTTTCACTTTCCAGAGTTCGCTACATGATGTTTTTATGGACAAAATCTGAATAATTCCATAGGATCACTTTGCATAGGAGATGAATAAAATTGGTTACTTACACTTCCTTTGGAGGCTTCTTCATGGCTCTAGCTTTTAGTAAGAAAAATGCACAAGGTTGAGCTCTTTTTCACCTCTCAAGACAATCCTATAGTAGTCGAGGTCAATCCTGTAGCACATAGTTAGGATCATGTAGCACACAGGTTGTATCATGTAGCACACAGGTTGTATCTTGTAGCATACAGTATGTATCTAGTAGAAATTGATTACTAACCTTGTATCCTCTTTGTAGAAATCTATGAAACCCCTAATGTAGGTAGCTCAACTCCTGATGATGGAAGTGGGCTTATTTTCTACTTTTTAGAATAATAAGTGTACACCAAATGAGGCTTAAGCTCGATTTTATGCCAAAAGTGTTTGGGTGGTGGGATTAGTATGTTGTATGAGATGGACCCCACCTACCACCTTCATAAGTCCTCCATAAACCTATTGTCCATCTCCTTATAATCATCAAATTTCTATTTTTGTCATTTGATCCATGTGTGATGAGAGAGAAAAATAACTCGAGCATAATTATTTGAGGGTGGCTGAGACAAAGAAGCCACCTTGAACCTACAAAACCTCATTCGTCATGCATTTGAAACATATTTAGACTATTATGTGCTTAAAGGAAGAATTTAGGAGTCTTTCATACTTGTGCTTATTTGGTAGTATTTGTCGGTGAGTTGATCACTTGGTGTTTTCATGTTATTTCTGAACAATGGTAAGGCTGCTTTGTTTATCTTCTAATGTGTCATCCTCTCATTTTCATTGCACCATGGATTGTTCTTTAGGATGTGGATTAGATGTTGTTTCTTGTAGGTGAACATGGATCCTATAGTAGCTTAAAGAGGGTCCTGTAGTTGTTGAAGATCAAAGTAGTGACCCTCCAATGCCTTCATTGTAGGAATTTACAAGGTGCTTTCCTTAGATATAACACCAAAGGACACCGCTCACAAATAGATCATAGATCAATACACTGGTATTCTTTACGAGGTTAAAACCTTCAAAGAGTTAAACAGTCCATGGCTTGAGCTAATGCGACCACTTCAGGCAATTTATTAATGTAAAAGGAAGAAATTTTACATAAGCTTCTCTCATGAACGGTCACCTTAAAAATGACCCTCCATGCTATTTAAATAGAGATCATGGACCAATAGGGTGTTAACGATCAAGTATCAGTAATACCGAGGAGATAATGAATCGTCAGATCACTTCATGTCTAGAACATATCGTGATCATCAGATCGTAAGTCACAAAAGTACAAAGTAAAGAAACACACTTTACCTAAATCTACACTAGACCAAGCTATACTTAACTATTTACTATGTGTCAGGATATCCTAACATCCCCCTTTAAGAACAACTTGGGATAGGATTGAAGGATGTACAAATATGACACAATAAGAGAAGGAAGGAGGCATTAGATCTTATCCCCCCTTAGTGACAACTTCCTAAAATCCAACCATAAATTGCAGTTTAGTAAACTTTGCCTCTGTGAGAGCCTTTGTAAAGATGTCTACAACTTGATCATTGCTTGAACAATATTTCACTTCAAGAACATGGTCATGAATGATCTTTCCGATGAAGTGTATGTGTAGTTCAATGTGTTTGCTACGTTGATGTTGGAATGGATATTTGCATAGTTGAATAGCACTTTGATTATCACACCAAAGTGTGGTCGGATGCTACTGCTGAAAGACAAACTCTGATAGGATCTGACGAAGCCATAGGCCTTCCTTACTAGCTTCTACGACACCAAGATACTCTGCTTCTACTGAAGAAAGAGAAATGGCATTTTGTTTCTTACAAGCCCATGTAATAGGTCTAGAACCAAGAGTGGAGACATAACCTGCAGTAGACTTCCGATCATCAGGGTCACCAGCCCAATGGAAATCACTGAAACCAACCAATAGAGGAGATGCTTCTGCACTGTAATGAATCCCAAACTGATTTGTACCTTAAACATAACGAAGTATTCTTTTAGCTTCTTTCCAATGACTTTCATGTGGGTTTTGCATAAATCAAGCAATAAGGCCAAAAACAAAGGAAAGTTTAGGATAGGTATGGGCCAAATACAAAAATTTTCCTACAAGCTGACGGTATAAGGTAGCATCAACTTCAAGGGAAGTACAAGTGACTGAAAATTTGGAGTAGATGGAAAAGTTGATAAACATAAATCTTGTCTTATTGCTAAGGGTTTTTCATAAGTTGAAGGCATTGACTATACCAAAACCTTCTCCCCTATTGCCAAAATGAACTCTATTTGCCTTTTTCTTTCCCTTTCTTCCTCTTTCAGATGGGAAGTCCATTAGATGGATGTTAAATCTGCCTTCTTGCATGGGGACTTGCATGAAGAAATCTATATGGAACAACCTCATGGATTTATACAAACAGACTCCAGCCTTGTATGTCGGCTTAAGAAATCCCTTTATGGTCTCAAGCAAGCCCCTCGGGCTTGGTATGAAAAAATGGATAACTTTCTTTTAGATATTGGCTTTTCTAGGTGTTATTCTAACAATATTGTTGACACCAAGAGAGTGGGTAAGTATCTTATCATTCTTGTTCTTTATGTTTATGATCTTATCCTTACTAGTAGTGATCCCAACCTTATAAACCATGTGGCCTCCAGCCTTAAAAAGAAGTTTGAAATGACGGACTTAGGAAACTTGCATTATTTTATTGGTCTTCAAGCCTTGCAATCCAAAGAAGGTATTTCCATTTCCCAGCCCAAGTATGCATGTGATTTCTACGCTGCTTTCATATGGAAGACTGTAAGCCAACCCCTTCTCCCTTTAGTCTAGAGCCAAAATTTCAGTCACTTGTACTTCCCCATGATGGATGTTTTTTCAATATGGTGCTCCAATTGTGTTCCTATAGGGTTTATGTAGAGTGTTATAAGACTATGTGTCTTCTTGTAGAAGTCACACATACCCTTCTAGGATCACAATTTACTTCAGATGATGCCCCTGAAAAACATTGATAATTCATGAGCATCATGTTGACAAGGGTCTAAAGCCTTTTCTGTGGGTGAAGGTGTAGGTTTTAAACCTGTACAGAAATTACCTATAGTCAAATTCTAAAATCAGAAAATAAACTATAACGCGAATATAAAAAAATACACAGATATTTCTCCTGGATCCCAAAACCGAGACTACCAAATTGATTTTTCATTATGTTCCTTTCAAATATACTATACATATATATACATGCCAAAGCAGTCATAAACCCCAATCCCTTAACCCTGGATTAGAATATAACCATAATTCCCTTGACCAGATCTATAAAATACCATGGGTAGAAAACCATCAGCCCAAAACCATGTGCAGCACCCATGCACAAAACCATAGGTAGGTCCTGCCACCTAATATAGGGTCCGATTTTTTTTCCTGGGGAATTTCTCCGGACCTCATGCAAGGGGGTTACCACCCCCCTGAAACCCCCTCGTGACCCCCTATTTCCCCCCGACATAATGAATATGGAAGGATATCGCCCCCCCTTGTAACCCCCCCCCCCCTCGTGTGCGACTAGTTGTGGAAGGAATATAATAGACACCCAACAGAAGGGATGGAAGAAGGGGTGAAAAGGAGTGTTTTTTATGGACAAAAGTGGAAATTTGGGTGGAGGAGAGGCTAAGTGGTGTGGAAGATGAATAATAAGGTTATGGTGGACACTTCCCCTTGTTCCTAGATGAAAAACACAAGATATGTACCATTTTTTTTTTTGTACCGATCACGATGATCCTATAGGAAATTTAGATCAATCTTGTAGAACTTGAGGACTAGGGCATAATTGAGTGAGGAAGGTCATTTGGTGATGAAGAAACTTGGGGAAATTAATGAAGTGATGGAGGACATGCATAAAGTTAGCTTGGAGGATATACAAGTGGGGTTTTGAATTTGTCTCCTTTTCCGATATCCTCCTTAGACCGTGGCTGAACCTTGCAAAAAGAATTGTTAGAAAAATGGTGTAAGGACTCCCCTGCTCTTTGTTTTTTTTCTTTTTTTTTAGGCCTGTAGGCTACCCCAAAAGAGTTTTCAACATACATGACTTGCCAAGGTGCCTCAAAGGAAATTTTCACCTAGCGATTTTTTATTTATTTTTTCATTTTTTAGACTCTTGGACTTCCTCATGGAGGCTTTGAGTCCCAGAGCTTCCCTCAGGTGCCTCATGGAGGTTGTCACCCTAACTTTTTATACCTTTTTTTTCTCTCTTTTTTGTGTTTTTTATCTTTCTTCTTTTTGTGCTCCTCAGAGGATAGATAGATTGGGAGTGTGGAGACTCCTAATCACATCAATCTCCTTACTTATTGATCTGGTAAACTCCTCCATTGACAGAAGTTTCTTATAGAGTTTCAACCAATAACTGTTGACTAAAAGTGGAATTCGTTCTTCATCAATTGTTCTAATCTAGACGTATCTATTTTCATAACATTATTCAACCACGTAAGGACCTAGCAATATTATCATTAGATTTCCCTTGAAGTCCTTAAATTTAGAGTCATACAGTGTTGCCCAATCACCCTCATAGAAGGTCCTTTCTCTGATGTTTTTTTCATGCCAAATCTTCCTTTTCAATTGGATCCTACCATATAAATTAATTAAGAGCATTGAGCTATTGCAACCTCTCTTATTGAGATTTGGCGATGTCTAGGTCCAATTGTGCTGCCATCCTTAGCATGTTGTATTCAAACTCAATTGATAGAGGTTCCTTTTTCCATAAACCAATTCAAGGGAGTGGAACCAGTGGTGGTTTTCCATGTGGTATTATAGGCCCAAGTGGCTTCCACAAATCTAGTTACCCATTCATTTTTTCTATTGTTGACAACTTTAGTCAAGATACTCTCTAAAGCTCTATTTGTCACCTCTACCTACCCATTTGGTTGAGGATGATAGGGTGTGTATTTTTTGTGCCTTATGTGATGATGCTCCATGATTCTCTAAATCAGGTTTGAAGTGAATTAAGCCCCATTGATCAATGGCTAACTCCCATGGGAATCCAAAATTATAGAAAATGTTCCTTCTCATGAACTCTACCACCTTTTTCTCTATTGCTTCTTTAACTACCTGCACTTCAACCCACTTTGTTGGATAATAAACGTACACAAGGATGTATCTATTTTGTCTAGATCGTGTGTCAATTGGTTCAATGAAACCCATGACCCAATTATCAAATGTATTAAGAGTAACTTGAGGTTGTAGGATAATTTCAGCCTTTGGTTTAGGCTTTCCCATCCTTTGGTACTCATCACATCTAGCAATGTATCTCCTAACATCTTGGTGTAGGGTTTGCCAATAGTAACCTGCTCGGAGAATTTTTGAAGGTTGTTCTTTTGGTAGAAAATAGGCCCCCACAGGGCCCATCATGACATGTTGAGAGGATGTAAAAGACCTCATTCTCCCTTACAAAACTCCTTAAGATCTGATCTCATCCCAATCTGAAAAGATTGTCCCTAATCCAAGTGAATGGGACACTTTTTCTAACAATTTTGATCTTTTCCTTGGAGGAGAGATTATGAGGAAATCTCCTAGCAAACAAGTAATTTTATCTATCATCAAACCAAGGAGACAACAATAAAATAACAAAGAGGTTCTCACCCAATATCCAATCTATCATCTCCTTATTTTCTATAGGAAATGTTAGTCTAGACAAAAAAATATGCAACCACATTTTCCTTTCTTGGCTTATCAAAAATTATTAAATCAATTTTTTTCAACAATAGTAGTCATCTAATGATCATAGCATTAAGATCAGGTTTGTTCATTACATACTTAATGGTGCATGATCAGTATTCACAAAAACTTTGTACCCTGTGATGTAATTCCTAAACTAGTTTAAGGAGTGCACAACAATTAGGAGCTCCTTTTCAACAACTATGTAGTTGAGTTAAGATTTGGATAGATTCTTACTGATAAAATATATCGCATGGGGAAAATTACCTTCCACTTTTACCAAGGTTTATCCTATAGCCTTTTCATATGCATTTGTGTGGATGTGAAAGGGAAATGCCCAATTGGGACCCATAATAATTGGTGCAGTGGTCAATTTCTCCACCTCATCGAATGCCTCTTGACATTTATCTGTCCAACAAAAATCTGAAACCTTAGTTAAAAATCCAAAAAAAGTTGAACCTATCTTACTAAAATCCTTGATACATCACATATAATATCCAACTAGTCCTAACAAGCTTCTAAGATCCCTTTGTTTATGAGGGATAGGGACCCCTTCGATAATGACGATCGTGTTAGGGTCAACCTAGATCCCTTCCTTAGAGAGGAGGTGACCTAGGACAATCCATGCATTCATAGAAAAATCACACTTTTCTAGACTTAGTGAGAGATTCATCTCAATGCACTTATTTAAAACTTTACACAAAGAGAATTTATGGAAATGATTCCCATAAGGGGTGAAATCATTCATATAAATTTCAACTATATCATAAAAAATACTCAACAACTCCCTTTCGAAGGTAGCAAGGGCATTGCACAAACCAAAGAGAAGGACATTATAAGAAAAGGCCCCCCATGCACATGTGAAGGTGGCATTATACTGATACTCAGGGATGATTTGGATCTGATTATACCCACTAAAACTATCCAAGAATGAAAATAATTTCTTCCTTGCAAGATGATCCAAAACTTGATCAATGAAAGTGTTGGGATGGGGTCCCTTGGGTTAGTGTTGGGGTTAAGATAACCCAAGTTTTGATGTAATTTTTGTAAGTGATGTAAATTCTCCACAATTTATGGATGCAGAGCGTGTAGATGAGTAGGATTCAAAGGGGTTTTAGCCCCTTGTTTATGTAAAAGTTGAGTCAGTTTTTGAGATCCACCCATGGTCCACAAACCATGGGATTGTATGTAAAAGGCTATAAATAGGTGTGTCTTAGAGATCTTAAGGCATAATCGATGTGGATGATGAATGGAGTCTTAGAAGTGATAGCGCAGAGAAGTGGGTCTAATAGGAGAGAAAGGATCTGTACCTGAGTGCGCAGAGGCCTAGGTAGAGTCCGCAGCTGAGTGCACAGGGTATTTTTGAGTCTGTAAACCTGAAATTAAGATCAATAAAGAAGATTATTGAAGAATTTATGTGTATATCTATTTATTTCTATTTGCGATATATGTTGTGGATGAATAATGTGTTTATCAACTATCAATCTAATGATGTGTGATTCACTTGAATAATTCTTAATAGATGATCATAATACATGTTAAGCACTTTCGCGAAGACTGTGATGAATTATGTTATGTTTTCTAAATAACTAAGGAGATCTGTGCGAACACTAATCTAGGATTGTTCTCTGATGCATGTAAGTGGATAAATCAACTGATAAAGGTCTGCAAAAGCTAATCATAGACCTTTGCAGAGTTTTGAGACTATTTGAATAGAGTTGTAATACCAAGCCCTAGGGGCTTATAGATCTGTGTGAAGGAATATCTATGGCGATAAAAGACATCACATTGATCTCTGGATGCAGAAGCTTGGTTCCAGCATCCCCCCATATTGCTTTGGATGAGACTGCAGCCTACGTTGTGTAGGTTGTTATCAAAAGGGATAATAGTATAGGGTTTTGTTGGTTGGTGCAACTAACTCTAAACCTAGGTCAGGACCCCCTAAGACAACAAATGGTTTTGTTGTCGGGATCGAGATCTTCTTGAAGGAGATGTGTGATGTCACATCACTGGAACTCAACAAAGAAGTAAATTGAAGAGTGGATGGATAGAAAAATTCACGTATTCATGGCACAGGAAAACATGAATCTGCGTCTATCAAAGGAACAATGGTTGGATAAATATTTGTATACGGATATACATGAAATTTTCTTCTGCACCTTCCCAATCAAATTATACGAGTGGCTAGCTTAGTTGGTAGAATGTCAAGGAAGGTGGAAGCTTGACAGTCCAATAGTGTGGACTCTAGAACTGGTACAATGATTAGAAGCCTCTGAAGACAAGATCACACTGGCTCAATTGAATTATAGGAGGATTTGTTACAGAGTTCACGGTTGATACCTCGGTCAGCTAGAGTGAAGTAGAGTGGAGGTTTTTCAAAGGACCGCAAGGTAAGTATCTAAGCTCTTTGAATACCTAGATTAAAATGTTGTTTTGTGAAAAATGGGTGATGCCATTACCTTGGTGTTTGGATCTATGCAAAGTGGATGATTCTTTAGAGATCGAGAGAGAGTAGGACCAGAGTATAGTCCTTTGATTGGACCTCCAGTAAGTGGCGACGAAGGGGTAGAACAAACTTCATCGTGAAGCGTTGTTCAGTTAATCACTTAGGGGTTCCCTTGAATAAGTCATCTGTCCACTCCACCTCTGCCTCCTCCCCCGCCGCATACACCTTTGCCCACACCTCCACCTCCACCTCCACCACCACCAACTACTATGGTGAATACGATGAAGCTTCTGAACTTCAAAGGCACTGGGAGTGAAGATACAAAGTAGTTCTGGTTTGTTGTGAATGTTGTGTGGACTGTGCAATAGATTACTGCTAAAAATATAAAGAAGGCACAACTGGTTACCACTCTGCAGGATCGTGCACTGACTTTGTACATTAAGTGTTGTTATGATAATCCTTTGGAATCGCTAGAAGATACTAAGGCTGCTTTAAACAAAGAGTTTAGTAAGCCTAAGTCTGACTCGCAGTCAGTAGTTTCATTTAAGGAAATCATGATGAGGGTTGATGAGATGCCTTTGGAATTAGATCAAAGGTTGAAATGTGTGATTGGAGAAGCTAACATGCATCTCACAAATGGTTAGCATCGCTAGTGGTTTATAGCTTCGTTTATGCCCCACCCGAGGATTTCTCTATCGCAATAGAAGATAGGAACTTAGGTAGAATATCTGGAAATCGTAATGAGGATGTATGCAATGCCCATTCAGGATCCAAACTTGGGGGTACAACAAATTCACTCCCAGTTACAAAGCCTCTACTTGGAATTGCAAAGCTTAAAGAAATACAAGCAGGCTAAGCCAAAGATGTGCACAAAAGTCTAGTGTCTAAAGTGTAAGAGCCAGGGGAACAATAAATACCATTGTCTCATATTCGTGAATTATATTATAGGAGGGGGACCAATCCCCCTAAAGCCAGAAGCCCCAATAGGGTCGGGCATGGGAGTTGTGCTATTTGTCAGGTTGTTGGAAAAAACGCAATGGATAACTGTCATTTTATTCAAAAGTTCATTCATACACCTCAACAGTTGTTCTGTGACTTCTGCAAATCAGTGGGCCATGATGAGCACCACTATTGTAGCTATGAGCTAATGATGGGAAGAACACCTACATACCAGATGCAAGTCGAACCTCAGCCTCCATAGCGGGGCATTGGAGGAGTCCGCAGAGGTTATCAAGGATGAGGACAAGGCCACGGAGGAGGAGGACCTAGTAGAGGTCGTAGACAGGTTATCTGCTACAACTACAAAACACTAGGGCATTATGTGTGGGAGTGTCAGAATCAGACACACTTTTCATGTCAATACTGCAGTCAGTTTGACCATATACCATAGAAGAATGCCTGATGTTGATAGCTAAGATGCAAGAAAAGAAGGTGTAGCCCAAAAAATTGACGCAGAACTTATAAATGATGGGAGATAAGCCCCGCGAGGAGGATCAAAGTGTGAATATAGTGCTAAGGAGTGGAATAACGACTGATGATGATAAGGGTAAACAACCTGAAGAAGATGGATGGGTTCACAAGGCCCCAGAAAAGGAAGTTGTTTTTGATATGGAGCGCACTAAGGAAACTTTTATGGAAGCCAAGAAATCAATGCGCCTATAGAGGTTGATCCCTCTATCCTTACCATGTTCTTGGAGACCTGCATGAAACTGCTACCTGATAGCAAAGTTGTGAAGGGCCTGTAGGAGTTAATAAAAAAAATGTTCTAGTAAAGAAAATTCCCTTGATGGACACCGCATAGTTAGAAAAATTGGCAAACATAAGGAAAGAACAGGGCACGTGATGAGGCTCACTACACAGATAGGATATTATGAGATGAACCAGGTTATCTTGGATCTGGGGTCTGAGGCGAACATTTTGTCAAAACAAACATGGGAAATAATGGGGAGAATTGCGCTGCAGTGGTCTCCGACTCAGCTCGGAATGGTGAACCAACATAAGATCATCCCTATGGGATGACTATATGGAGTTACTGTTGATATTGAAGGTACAAATGCAATGACTGACTTTGAAGTGATAGAGATTGTTGATGACACTAATCCATACCCTGTGCTCCTGGGAATTGACTAGGCCATAGACATGAATGGGGTCATCAACTTGAAAATAGGACAATGTTGTTTGTAAGGAAATCACTTCGAGTTGTAGTGTCGTTGGACCCTGTAGAAGGGGCGCGCTACACTGAATTGGCCCGCAATTATGTAGGAAGTGAGGATGAGCTAGATCATATCTACAAAATAACAGCGTGAGACTAGGACTAGATCAATCTGATGGCGAATGGACGGATTGCATGGGACCAGGAGAGTTCCTATACCTTTGATTTGGATGAAGAGTTGGAGCACTATCATAATTGTTTGTATGAAGTATCTACACTGCATTGCAACATGATGACTAAATCATTGCGCTGTGTTTCGTCAGAGGTAAGGAACTTACCTTATTATGATGGTTTAACTGACATGGATAAGTTTTTGGATGCGTTTGAGCATGAAGTCCCTGAGCATCACCACTTCCAAGAATTAGATTTGGCACTGCATGTTATGCCCGCACGTGCCCGCACGATGGTGGGGTACGCACAAGGATAACTTTGAGGGATGGTGGGATTACAGAAGGATAATGAAGTTGCAAAACTCGATTGGCTGAGAAATATGATGGGAGGGATGATCTGTATGATCACCTAGAAAAGTGGACTAAACCTTATGGAACGGAGCCGCAGCTAGAATGGGTACACTTATTTTTCCATACTTTGGATACAATTCCCATGAACTAGTATTTGGAGATGGAGCTTCGCAATGGCACCGTAGAGTGGGATATATTAAGGGAACGATTCTTATTGACCTTCAGCTTTGAAGATGGTTTCGAGAGCATTGACAAAGCTCTGTAGGAAATTAGGGCAGTTATATTTAGAATGTAGCAAGACCATCTCGAATGGGTCCAGCTAGATTGGAGCACCTAGCTGCATCATGCGCTAGAATGTTATATTGTGAATGCTGAGGAGGAGGATGAAGATCCAAGAAATATTAACATTCCAAAGGTTGAAGGACATTGCAAAGTTGAGGGACTACAAATAGACAACTCGGAAATCACCATGTCATTGAAAACAAGGAAACTAAACATTGGAGCTGAAGCAAAACCAAAGTTTGTAAAAATTAGAGCTTATTGGGATGATGCCACTATGGATAAAGTTGTTGAGCTACTCCGTGAGTACCAGGGTCTTTTTCCTACCAATTTTTCGGACCTGAAGGGCATAATATGTGACTAGGGCATCATGAAGATTACTCTGAAGTCAAACATGAAGCCTATTAAGCAGAGGTTGTATCGCCTTAATCCCAAATACAAGGAAAAGGTTTGTCGGGAGTTGGATAAGATGCTGGAGGCAGGCATCATAGAACCTATGGAGGAATTTGATTGGGTGAGCTCGATGGTGGTTCAGGAGAAGAAACAAAAGGGTGAGACAAGGATTTTTGTAGATCTATAGAAGCTTAATGATGTGTGTGTTCATGATCCCTTCTCGACGTCGTTTACTGATAAAGTATTAGACAATGATGGAGGTTAGGAGGCTGACTCGTTCACGGATGGGTTCTCTAGATATCATCAGATTAAGATCGCACCTGAGAATAGAAGCAAAAATAGCTTTGCAATGAAGTGGGGGTGTTTTCACTACACTGTGATGTCAATTGGACTCAAGAATGCACCTATGATATTTTTACGCGTAGTCATCGCGGCTTTCATGGAGTTCATTCATATTTTCTTGGAATTATACTTTAATGATTGGACAATGTTTGGGTTAGTAAAGCACCATGTATCTAGTCTACGCCTGATGTTGGATATGCACCGCAGATACCAGATCGCACTGAACCTAAAGAAATTCATCTTCTATGCTCCCTTCGAGATCTTGCTGGGTCATGTGGTGTGAAAGCAAGGGTTGATGGTGGACCCTGCCATGATTCCAGTGATAGTGAATCTAGAGGCCCCAAGGAACGAAAAGTAGTTGCACGTGATGCAAGGAAATACAGGATATTATAGAAATCTTATCAAAGCATATGCTCAAATTACCGTGCCTATGGAGAAACTGTTGAAGAAGGATGCAACATTCTGTTGGAATGAAGAATGTCAACACAGTTTATGTGTTGGGGGGGGGGGGGGACCTGCAGATGGTTGCTACTATTCCAGGAGTATGACTTTGAAGTAATTATGAAGCCTAGAGGGTTGAATGCAGGACTTGACCATATGTCGTGAATCAAAACAGGAAAGGAGCCTACTAATTTGGAGGAAGGATTTCCAGATGTGCAGCTCTTCGCAGTACACGTAGCATCATAATCACTTTGTAAACATTATTCACTTTTTTACTACGGGGATGGCACCATAAGGTTATACAAGTCAACAAAAGAAGGAACTAGTCATGCGCGCAACAGAATTTTCAGTGATTGCAGTACATTTGTATAAGATTGGTGTTGATGAAATATTGCGAAGATATGTGCCAAATTTTAATAGAGATAGCATTCTTGCTGAAGCTCATGGAGGGGCTGTGAGAGGACATTATGCAGGAAAGGTGACTACGCAAAAAATTTTGCGTGCAGGTCTATGGTGGCTAACGTTGCACAAGGATTCCAAGGCGTATTGTAAAGCATGTGATGTGTGTCAGAGAACGGGTTGACCATCGCAAAGGGATGAGTTGCCACTACAACCTCAAGTGTCATTGTAGCCATTTGAAAAATAGGCAATTGATTTTGTTGGGCCAATTCAACCCGCAGGGAAGAAAATTGGTGGATGCTATATCATCACTGCGACAGAATATCTCGCCAGATGGGCGGAAGCATAGCCAGTTAAGGATTATACAGGGCTACAACAACAAAGCTTTTTTTTATGTATTAACTAGATTTGGCTGCCAGAAATTATTGATGAGCGACAGAGGTACGCACTTTCTTAATGAAACGATCAGGGCTTTGACTGAAGAGTTTCAAGTCTACCACTAGAAGAGTACACTGTATCACCCACAGGCCAATGGAAATGGATGTACATATAGTACTATGGGTGTATAGCACTACTTACAAGAAGCTGACACAACAAGCACCATTCAGATTGGTCTATGGGGTAGAAGTTGTAATGCCAATGGAGTATATTGTGCCTAGTCTATGCATAACAACTCTAACAGGTATGGCAGATCGTGAAGCCTTGGAGGAATAGCTTGCGCAACTGATGTAGCTCAAAGAGGACCAATTCTTGGTTGTATTCCATCGGCAAGTATAGAAGGAACGTGAAAAAGCATGGCACGATTGACACGTCAAGCTCTGCATGTTCAAGGTAAATGATCTTGTCTTGTTATACGTTAGTAAATTCACTAATTTTCCAGGGAAATTTCAGATACATTGTCTAGGGCCATATATTATTAAAGAAATTATAGATGGAGGTGCAGTTCAGCGCATGAAGCTAAATGGAGAACCTTTTCCAAAAGAGTGAATGGAAGTTGATTGAAGCTATATACAAGGGATCCTGCAAAATGACTATATGGTGGCAGGACAATCTTAGTGCTTTAGGCAGTTGCAAGGGAGCGTGAGACTCTAAACTACACTGCTAGGTTTGGAAGACTACATAGTAGGTAGGCTATGCGGAAAATGGTGAGGCTGAAACATATGAAGTTGTGTGTAGGTAGCTATGCCATGGATGGAGGTGTTGTACAGTGCAGTAGAAAAGTGACTGTTGGAGTCATTGTTCATGACTTGACAGCCAGAAGACGGTTAAGAGGAGCAGGCTGGTGGCATTTAAAGCCAAAATCTTTGAATATCTGCCACCAAAACAACGTTAATTATCAGAATTTTGGGGGAACAATTGTATTCAAATTCAACTATTGGAAATAATACTGAGAGGGGAGAGGGTGAATCAATATGATTAGATCAATAATTTAATTTTCAAAAATTAATTTGTATACACTACTTCAGCTTAGTGAACTAGCGTGTATACGCAATTGTACTTAATGCAACCAATGTATATGCAGAGATATTTTGATTTACCCAAATTATCATGCATTGAACTTTAACCAGTATATCAAGAATTCATTAGACAGTGCAGTAAAAATATAATAAAGCATCACACATAAGTAACACACACGAACAACAAGATATAAGGTGGAAACCCAATGTGGGTGAAAACCACCTGCTGCATTTGTTTTTGTCTTCTTTTAATAATAAGAGAATTTTGTTTACAATTTTCTTGTACCAGTGCAGTCTTATACCAGCACGCAAGCTTCTACCTGTAGAAGGCTACAACCTTCTCTCGTTCTCCAGCTTCTATTGGAAGGGAGCTACAACCCTCTAGCTCTTGTACTAGCTGATATGTTTACTTGTACGTAAGTGCTAGCCTATAGAAGGATACAACCTTGTCTTTTCTTCCAGGGACCATGTTTCATAAATTTTTAGACTGGATCCATCAACAACATCATTCAATCATCAAATATATCTGCATCAACCAAACTCCTTTTGAACCAACCATAACTGAATCGATCAACCACTTTTACAACCAATCAATCTAATTATTCAGAATGTTATCACCATAATACAGTCACCAGAACCCAGAACACTACAACAGGAAACAGAAGCACCTAAAACATATTTTATAAGGTATACGCTACTTTCTTGTGTTGAAACTGTGTGCATACGCACCTTCCTCAAGGCGAACCAACATACAAATCCGCAAATCAAATTTATGATGTATACGCTGCTTTAATATGTAGAACCGGCATGTATATGCTCTTTTTCTAAAGTAAACCTATGTACAGATTTGTAAATGATGATTTAAACATTACAACTATTCCATACTTCAGTCATACCCAGATCATCATATATACAGACTACAACATGCGTTAGTTATTGAGATAAATGATCAAACCACATAAAGATAATTCACTTCAAGCCTTGAGATCCTGGTGCATCATTAGATCTTTTCCTTCATCAAACACTAAGGTTCATCCTTGGTTCAGATCAAGCACAACACCATAAGCCAATATCCTGCATATTAGATCTCACACTTCATCAGATATTCGATACTTGCACACCTTGGCCTAATGATCTTCTCCTCCTTTTATAGTCTTATGCCTTTCTCAATACCATGGACCAAAACCACTTAGGACCATCACCTTGGACCAAATACCTAGGGTCAATACCTTGGACCCGATACCTTGGACCAATACCATGGGTCAAAATACCATGGACCAAATAATTCGGACCAAACACTTAGTTTTCCAAGGTATACATGCTTTTCCTTTTGTGAAAGTGCGTGTGTACATATATGCGACTTGTATACAATGAACCTGCGTGTATGCGTGACTTGGTCAATGGTGAACCTGCGTATACCTCTCTTTCTTCATTCTGTGTAGTCTGATCTGTAACTCTGTGCTATTGACCTACAGTACTATGATCTTCCATTTGAGTGAGTTGCTTTCTGAACTGATTCCTTGAAACTTCCCTGCATTTCATCACATTTGTAAACACTCTTGTCATGCATTCTGTCACATCTGTTATCTATTCTATAGATTCATCTAGTTACCATATACAAATGAGTTGTTCTGCTACAAGTGGGTTGCCATCAAGTACAACACATACATCATAATGCCAACATTAACGACCCCACAATTCAAATTGCCATGCAAATATTGGCAAGCAAGGTGATGAGGAAGTGTCACATGGATGAAGTTTCGGTGCCCATAGTATCCCTGGCTACACACTGTATGAAGTGCATGCAATTCAACTGGTCTAGATACATGTGCCAAGAATTCCTCGCGAATTTCCGCAAGGCCCAGGATGAAACCAAGTCATTTCATTAGGCTTGGTTGCTACTGTCTATTGTGTTCATTTCGTGGGAATTGCCGAAGGATATCGAATTTCCTCCACTTGAAGAAGGACTACCAGAAGCAGTGAAATTTCAATCTCTATGGGCTATAAAGGACCCTACGTGGATCATAGAGACATAGATCTTTTGGGTCCTGATGGAAATGAGTCTTCGAATGGCCATCAATCAGTAGTCAAGGTTGTCCCCAACCTTGTATACATAGCTGTCAGCCTACGCAAAATTCAAAGTTGACTTCCACAAAGTTTACATTCAAGTGTAGAAGAATCCACAACATAAATGGCATGACTTTCCATATTTGGTGACGAAGACAGATGTACAAAAGGTGATCGCGTGATGGCCAGCAAAATGGTGTGCCCCCTCAGACTTAGATGCTGAAACCAGTAAGGGCGTGGGAAGTTTGGCAGCACAGAAGAGAAAGGAGGCAGCTAAGCATGTTGCACAAAAGCAGGCCACAGAAAGAAAGAAGGAAGTCATAGAAAAGCCTTGAATGGAGAAAGAGTGTGCTGCCAAAGAACATGTATCACAGGAGGAGCGTGAATTAGAAAGAAGTGGGAAATCACGTTTGCAAGAGACTGAGGAGGAAGAATTATCCGAACAAGGTGACGGGGGAGATGAGGGGCATAACACCCCCTTCATTTTGAAGAAGCACGGAAAGGGGCAGCACGAAGGTCCTCGGAAAAAGAAAAAATTGGACAAGTCACAGGGTGATCCCATGGTCTTGATGGGGGGCGATCTCGATGAGATTGGAGATAAATTAAGGGACACTACAATTGAAGTGTTGCAGCAATTCAAGAAGTAGTATATGCAGATGTTGGGGAGCATCAAAAAGGATTTGTGTGAGATGCAAATCTAGGCCATTAGAATACAGGTGGTTGTCGATCAAGCAAGCATAGAAAAGGAAAACCCAACACTCGAGATGAATCAAGCAGTAGAATTTGTAAGGACCCTTGACCTTAAAAAAATTGCATTACCAGAATATGGAAACAACCAATGATCGCATCATCCTAAGCACCATCAAGAACATGAGGCTAAACATAGCAACGCTCCTTAATGAGATTCTTCACATGCTGCATCTAGGGGTGACAGAGGAATTGAAAGCTCAAGAGCAGTGTGCTCTCAACCTAATCAGCGAATACAGGGGTAACAATGAGCAGATGTTCGCTAAGAATATGCAAGCCTTAGAAGAAAAGGAGACACTATAGGAACAAAGTTCCCAACTAGATTCCATAGTCATAGAGGCATGCAGAACAATTCTTGAGCTTCACATTCTTGAAGATGCACAACTAGAGGTGAAGATCAGAAAATTAGCCGCTGGTGTACGCGAAGCCAAGGCATAGGTTGGTCGAGTTCAATTTTAACTCAATATGAAAATCACAAAGCTATAGTTAAAATTGTGACCCACGACTCCGCTCCGGGTTAAGGAGCAGTGCGAAGCTGTTATAAAAGAAGGAATGGCCACCCTCGATGCCACAGTCGCTGATTGTTCAGAATTATTTGAGCAAGCAATGGAGTTGGTGAAAAATTTGCAGGAAGATCCAAATCTGCAGACACTGAATACATAAGTCAGGGAGTTGTAGAGGCAATATAATGAAGTCAGGGTGATGACATGCTCCATTGCACCAACGCAATGCCTATTCAAATTGCATGAGGGGAAGCATCTCCTCACACAAGTAGAGGCGACACAGAAGAAGGAGGCCTTGCTTAAGGCAAGGTTGTAGCCTTGGTTGGAGGAGGATTACCAGGTCGAGAGCAATATTCAAGAGTAGCTAACGGACTTGCAACAGATGCAGTAAACAATGAGGCTGGTCGTAGAAGGTCTAACTACAAAGAAGTTAGTTGAGGAGGTGAAGTAGGTAGCCACTCAGAGTGTTGCCAAATTTGCTGTGATCCAGGTAGAGATGGGGGATCTTCGTAGCAAGATCATAGCAACAACCAAGTGACTCGAGGGCAAGTCACGATATTTCTGTTGGGGCATGTTGAGATGGGGTCCCCTAGGTTAGTTTTGGGGTTAAGATAACCCAAGTTTTGACGTAATTTTTGTAAGTGATGTAAAGTCTCTGCGATTTTTGGATGCAAAGCGCGTAGATGATTACAAGTCAAAGGGGTTTTAGCCCCTTATTTATGTAAAATTTGAGTCAGTTTTTGAGATCCACCCATGGTCCGTGGACCATGGGATTGCATGTAAAAGGCTATAAATAGGTGTGTCTTAGAGATTCTAAGGCATAATCAATGTGGATGACAAATGGATTCTTAGAAGTGATAACACAGAGAAGTGGGTCAGATAGGAGATAAAGGCTCTATAGCTAACTACACAGAGGCCTAGGTAGAGTCCACAGCTAAGTGCAGGGGCCCTTGTAGCTGAGTGAGCAGGGTATTTTTGAGTCTGTAAACCTGAATTGAAGATTAATAAAGAATATTATTGAAGAATTCATGTGTATATATGTTTATTTCTATTTAATTCTTTTTACAGTATATGTTGTGGATGAATAATGTGTTTATGAACTATTGATCTAATGATGTGCAATTCACTTGAATAAGTCTTACTAGATGAACACAATACATGTTAAGCACTTTCATGAAGACTGTGATGAATTTTGTTATGTTTTCTACATAAATAAGTAGATCTACATGAACATTATTCTAGGATTGTTCTCTAATGCACGTAAGTGGATAATGAACTAATAAAGGTCCAAAAAAGCCAATCGTAGACCTTCACGAAGGTCTGAGGTTGTTTGAATAAAGCTGCAATACTGAGCTGTAGGGCCTTATAGATCTGTGAGAAGGAATATATAGGGTGATAAAAGACATCACATTGATCTTTGGATGTAGAAACTTGGTTCCATCATCCCCCCATACTGCTTCGGGTGAGATTGTAGCCTATGCCACACAAGTTGTTGCTGAAAGGGCCAGTAGTGTAAGGTTTTGTTGGTTGGTGAAACTAACTTTGAACCTAGGTTAGGACCCCCCAAGCTAATATAAAGGTGAGGGGAAATGATGTTTCTTTGTAGCCTTGTTGATTTCCCTATAGTCAACAAATATCCTCCACTTCTCGTTCTTCTTGTGTACTATAATAAGAGGAGACACCCACTCACTATCTTAAATATGATAAGTGAATCCCACATCCAATGAATTTTGTAGTTCTTCTTCCACAATGTCATTAAGGGAATGGTTCATTCTCCTCCATCTTACATCTTTATTTAATATAGATATGATGGGTACAAACTAAGGGATGCACCCCTTTCATTTCTTTATAGTCCCAAGAAAAAGTAACAAGGTGTTGCCTTAACATAATGAGTAATATCTCTTCTTGCTCTACTAAGAGGGAAGGCTTTATTTTTAGTGTTTTGGATGGAATTATTTCCACAACCTTAGCATGATATTGATTAGAATTGGCAGTGAACAATTCAACCCATGGGTTGGTCTCATGTTGACCTAGGGATTCTTCTACTAGCTCATCAATTAGCATGGCAAAAAGAGGTTGGTTTTTAAAAAAAGTATCATAAGGTCATCCTCATCTAGCTTCCTGCTTCCTACAGTAGTGTCTAATGTATAGACTTGGTACGGGTCTAACTGATAGACATATTTCTCTTCTTCTTCCTCTACCCACAAAGGTAAGTCATGCTCAATAAGGGGTTGATCATGGGTTATAATAGAAGCTTATTTGTGAGCTGGAAATTTTTAATTGTCATGTTTCTATCCATGCAATTGATGTAAGCATCAGTAATGGCTAGCCAAGGTCTCCCAAAAATGAGAGGGTACCCATTAAAACTGGTCTTTTTTTGGAAGAAATGGAAATTTTTGGGGTACTCCAAGGAATCAATAGAGACCATCACATCCTCAATAACACCCTCAGGGACTAATGTGATTTGTCTGTAAGCTGCAACACTGTGGTGGTCATGATGTTGATTGCAACCCCAAAGTTAATTAGTGTGTTAGGCACTACAATATTGTTAATGTGTACATCCACTACTGGGACATTGGGATCCAAATACTTTGGGGAGATGACCTTCCCAAGCATTGGATATGCCAATTGACCAACAACATTGATAATGGGGACATCTCTTTTTCTTCTTCTATGACTCTTAAAACACTCTTCCCTGATAAGCTTGTTGTAGATGGGAATATATTTGATGGCTTGGAGAAGGGGTATTTTAACACACATGTTCTTCAATTCTCCTAGATGTTCAACCTCTTATGGGGTGTCATGTTTAGGTTGGACCAACCTTTCAGGGCAGGGATGGGTTGAGGGGCATTATATTCCTTCTCTTCTTCAATATCTTTAGATGGAGAAGGTGTGTGAGCATCTGGAAGTACGTTCCAATACCTAAGGTTGATCTCCTAGATTTCCACAACATAAGCAGAATAAGATGTTTCCCCACTTTAGACCTGTTGGGACTGCTTATTGTTTGGGTTTGTATTGGGTTGGGTAGGCATCTGAGGTTGCTTGGGTGGATTATTATGGGGTAGTTTTGGTTAAGGTAGAGGAGAAGGCATTAAGGTAGGTGTTTGGGCTACCTAAGGCCTCCATCCTTGTGAAGGGTTACTCCATCGAGGAGGTTGAGGTTGATATGGCTAGAAGGGGGGATTGACAGGATGATGAGGATACTAAGGAGGATAAGACCAAGGAGAGGGTTTGGAACAAGGTGAGTGGGATGGAGGATACCAAGGTTGAAAGGGTGCACTCTAGTTTGGATTGAAAGAAGGATAGTGTGCACCTTGCATGTTTTGTTGATATGGTCAAGGGACTTGTGGCCTTCTCTAATTAAAAAACAAATTTATTCCAAGCCACCCTCTTTCCCTTGATATATAAACTTTAGGCCTGGAAGATAGGGACATTTTTTAGTTGCGTGGTTCTCCTCACAAATAAAGAAAACTTCGATTTCATTCATTGAGCACTCATTTCTGGGGTGCCTCTTAGTGAATCTAGGGAAAAATATATCTAGTGCCATTTCTACCTCCTCTTGCTTCTTTTTAATCTACACGGTATCCATTTGTAAGGAAAAGGTATGAAAAATTTCACTCTTAAAATCTTCTATCACATTCCCTATTTCATGTTTGATAGCTAAGGTAGAGGGAGAAGGATTGACCAGGCCTTGAATAGACCTACCTCTCTTCCTTGTAGCCCTAAAATGGTTCTTAAATACTATCTTGATATCTTCATAGGTTAGTTGGTAAATGTCTCCACCAGATAACATATTAAGGGTCTCCATCAAATCCTCTCTAACCGCCCAGAGAAGTACAAGTTTCAGGGATTCTAGGTTAAGGGTATAGTTAGCTCTTTTGTAGTTGAGTTGAAATATTTCTTCATAATCCTCTAAGGATTTTTCTGGACCTAGGGTCATCCCGAAGATATGCTATTTTTTTCCCTTGATCTACAATAATCCCTATATTTCTGATTAAAATCTTTCTGCATTTGAGTCTAAGTGGCGATGCTTCCTCCTTCTAGGCCGATGAAAAAGCGTGAGGCTACATCCTTGAGGATAGAAGGACACAAATTTATTTTCTACTCATCAAAAGTGTAATCATAGGTTTTACAAACCACAAAAATCTCAAATATAAATGTATTGGAGTCCTCATAAGCTAGGCCATGGACGTGTAGGAGAGAATTGGGGATTATATTCTTCATTATAGCGTCCCCATTGGTTTCTATGATAGGAAATAGCTTAGAATGCTTATTTTCAATCATCTTCTAGGTAGGCAATGTAGGTTCTTCCTCCCCTATGGGTTTTTCAAAGATATATGACTGCTCACCTAAAGGGTTTTCCAATTCCTCTGTGGTTAGAGTAGGAGTTTCACAATCACCAAAGAAGAGTGATGGTTGAATGTTTGTAGGAGTGGGGGTTTTTGGTAGAAATTTTCC
>APFE031582401.1:124836-177083 GCA_000404065.3 Pinus taeda
CAGGAAATAAAATGGAAAGAGAAAACAACTCAAAGGAGAATCAACACCTATTTTTGCACCTCCCCGACAATGGTACCAAAAAGTGATGACCCTTGGTATTGCAACAAGAATGTTGCAACTCCCAGGGCTACCAACTTTAATTTATCAACTTGAGGTTCATACAAACTTAAGTGGTGATGTTGATATATGAATAGTAAACTAAGCTCTACTCAATTTTCTCCGAGGTAGTGAATCAAACCAAAATGTACAAATACCATTCTACGCACTAAATCTAGATTTGCAAGAATGAAAGAGTGCTACATAAAAGGAAGTAAATGCTAATCTACCTGCATGAATGGAAATTTTGCATAAAAGTAAATGCTAATCTACTTGCAGGATGGAAATGTTGCATAAAAGTAAATGATAATATACTTGTAGGAATGGAAATTTTGCATAAAATTAAATGCTAATCTACTTGTAGGAATGTAAATTTTCATGAAAGTAAATTCTAGCCCATTTACAAGAAATGACAATGCTTGAAATGGAAACCCTAGCCCATAAAACATAAAATAGAGAAGGAAAACCTAATCCAACTTGCATAATGTAAATAGCATGGAGACAAATATCATTCACTAAATTCAAAAGATATCATATCCTAGTAACAAATTTCATTAAGTTCTTCTAAAAGTAATCATTTAAACCATCGTTGTACCATTCAATTTCTGAACTTCTTTACTAACCCTAATTGCAGAAATGAATTGCAGTGGTGAAGAGAAAAGTCATAAGTGGTCTCCAGTCTTTCTGAAACTTGGTTTCAAATCCTAGGGGGAATTAGTAAGGGCTAGGAGGAAAAAATAAAGCTTAAAGAACAATTTTGGTCAAGTTTGGAGAGCTTCTACACAATTCTATAGGATTGCTACATGATGCTACACAATTGCCCTATTTTGCTACAAGATTCAATCCAAGAATATTTTGAGTGCTTAAAAGGGGATTTAAATGTGAGGAAGGGTATTGAAAGGTGGGAGAAGTTTTCATGATGTCCTTTCCAAGCTTAGTATCCCTCAGGATCCCATATTGCACAAGGAGAAATTCACACGATGGCATCTAACAAATGTGAAATGAATTCTCGTTGAATAATGTGTTTGAAGAAGTTGTTGATGAAGGAAGGAGGGTGCTGATAGTAAGATGAAAAGTGGAAATTATAGTGTCATTCCCTACAATCCAACAACATGCCACAATTATTACTCAATATTTCAAAAAATCTAAAGCATGCTAACAATGTCAATGGCAAAAAAATGAACTAGAAAAGAAAGGATGAGTTGAATTTTGTTCAAGATATTCCAACTACATGAAAAATGAAACCTATCTTTTTATGCTTGCCAATACAAGGATTAAAACCACAATTTCTAAAAGAGACGATTCTTAAATCTACAAAAAAAAAATTGATATAAACAAAGCTTGCAATAAAGGAAACACTGTTAACCTAAGTATAAAAAATAAAGATGAATAATAAAATGTGGAAAGGAGAGAGAAAAGAGTGCTTGGGTTGGGCCCTAACCCGAGGAAACTTACCTCCATAGAACACACTCATATTTAAGGTAACAAAATACTTCTCATTGATCTCAAAAAGTGTTCAAGTACATAGAAATGAAAATGACAAGTACAAGCTCCTAGCGTTAGCAACCACTATTCTTCTCTAAAAGTTTGAAGCCTATTGAGCCCTTGGGGCTTATTTATTTATACAAATATGGTTGAGGGGAAGCCTCCTTGGAATGAGGGTTGGTTCCTCCAAAATTCCTATAAAGGTGGATCTAGCTCCTTGATATCCTCACAATCCTTGAGTACATCAGTTGTTCAATAGATCCTCGAGCCGCGTGTGAATAAATACAAGGAGAAATTCAAGTTGTAGGTGAGTAAATGTAGGGGAAAGCATACTACATCTCCTCTAGCTATCTCCAGTGTACTTATGCACAATAAATGCACCCTTTTCCCACACATTAATCATGTTAGAAACTTAGATCACAAGATATGATAAAAATCATTTAATCTTCGTAATAAACACATTATAGTCAAAATGGTGTTATCAAATGCAAGGAGAGAGGTAAATGTATGATGAAGGATGCCCAAATGGGCCTTGTTATATATCTATTAGTGAGGCCCATTAGCCTCTATTCCAGGATGAATTTTTTTTACTTCAGGGACAAGATTGGAGTGTTTGAGAATGTATCCTTCAGTGAGAGGGAGAGTTGATGTTGTAGCATCAAGGGAAAATATTCTCTATAGGTCAAAGGCATTGAAAAGGTTCCATGTAATGTGGCTAGGGAGAATGTCCTAGAGAGCATCAAGGCTCAAAGTTCTCCCCTGGTCAAGAGGTCGTGACCATATTTCTAAGAGGTACTTGTCTAGTGGGTAGAGGGAGTGCCTTTAGCATCAGGAAAGTGTATTACCATTCAATTGGCATGCAAGATGGTAATTGGCCTATAGTTTCACCATTTGTTTAGACAAATGTATTGACTTTTATCCAAGTGAAGACTCATTGAGTGGGTGACTAGATCCATTTGTCCAGTGGGTGACTAGATCCATTTGCAAAGGAGATTTTACTAGTAGGTAACTAGATCCTTTGCATGATGCCAACATAGGCTGCTTTCCACATGAAGTGGATAGATACATTATCATAGCAAGCTCATTCAATTCTTTCTCAGGAAAGATCAAATTTTCAACAAAGTGAACATCTAAAGAAGTCAAGATGAATACCTTCAAAACTAAGAGGGAGTGTCGATTTTTTTGATAGCTTTTGTTGGTATTCAAGTTGCCCTTAAAATAAAATTTAAAAGGAGGGAAATAAATTTTAAATTTGAAAATTAAATTGATCATGTAGGCTTTAAAATCCCGAGTTGTCCTAGCCAAAAGACACCACATGGACAAACTTAATTAACTATAAATAGTGCATTTTATCTCCACATTTGCACACACAACACATGTTCTATCTCCCTCACACATGTAAAAGGGACTAAGAAAGAGGTTGGATTTTATGAGAAAGGAAATTATTTATGGCACACGATTTTATCCACCATTTGAATAGATTTTACCTCACATATGTGGTTGCAACAAGAGACTATTTGACCAAAAATTTTCCTAGGCAAGTTTTGGATAATTGAGCAAACTTTTGTGTTGGTTGACCGAATTTTCTGGGTAGATGTAGGAGGCCAAATTTTGATCCTATTGATCAAGGTTGACAAAAATTCAGAGTAGTATCAGGAAGGCCAAAACTTGGTTTTTTGACTAAGTTTTGTTGGGTCCTTCATTTTTGAGCAAATTTGACCAATGTAGGTTGGAAATGACTTGCGGAAGTAATCGACAAGAACAGGAAAGGAAATGGTAAAAAAAGTCAGAAGCCAAGAAAATGAAAGAGAAAGTGACACAC
Source organism: Pinus taeda (assembly GCA_000404065.3). NCBI lineage: Eukaryota > Viridiplantae > Streptophyta > Pinopsida > Pinales > Pinaceae > Pinus > Pinus taeda. The sequence continues at coordinate 128,240 of APFE031582401.1, forward strand.
TGAGACGAAAATAAGTTATTTTGGGACTTGATAAAGCTAACGAAGAAGGATCAAAGTGTTAATTTTGTAAGAATCGAGAAGATATGGACCAAAGCACCTAGATTTTGTCAAATTTGACCAAATCAAACAAGCAGGCTGAAAGCAATGGAGAAAAGTTATAAAAGGCTACAAGAAATGAGATAAGGAGGAGAAAGATAAGGGCTATGATGAGATGGTTCTAGAGTGAATACTGAGACTTTATGTTTATATTTTTATTGTAATTCAGTTTTATTGTGATTTTCTCTTATATAACTATGAAAGATATTGTGCATTCTCACATATCTGTAAAGTAACGGTATAAATTTAATAATAAAAAGTGTTGCAAGGATTTTCCTGAGTATATGGAATGGTTATGGAATCATATGCCACTCTTTAATTTTTTTTGTATTATGTTGTTTGCACATACTCTTTTTCTCTTTGATATGCATATGTTGTTCGATATCTTACATACATGAGTATCTAATAACTAATGCATACTCCAGTTAAATCCTTGACACCACTTCTCATTACCCATAATCTTTAATGTCTCAGCTTGCCTCGGGTGAGGTGTTTCTCTCTTTCAAAGGAATAAAATTCATGGAATTATGAACACATAGCACGAAACCTTTTTTGTAAACCAGAGGTTGAACCGTAGGCCTTACTACATAAAATTTTACACCAACAAATGGTTCCATTTCCAAGACCTGTGTATTCCAAGGGAATCTAGATCATGGTGTTGAGGATTCTCAAAGGTGATATTCAAGAGTAGTGGCATGAGAATCTAGATTCATTTATTTTACAGTAAGCTCAACTAAGATAGAAGAACTTGGAGTGGGTTAAGGAGGAAATTTTATTTGCAAAACCTGCATTCTATCAATACATGATTTTCTGGTGTAAGTTTCTTGAGGAATTACATAACTGGTTGAGAAGATTGTATATTAAAACAACAATTGGGAACCTCCTCTGAGTTAAAAAAACTTCGTATACAACCAATTTAACCGATTTGCACTGGATCAATACTAAATTGACCATATCTATTGAATTATGGGTTCAAGTGACTCTAGAGGCTCATATTATTGAATTTATTGCAAAGAATAATCAATCCTTCTCCAAAGTAGAAGAATTATTTAATTATAGGTTACGAGGTAGGTTGCTGAAATGAATCTATCTCTGGATAAAGATCCTCATGGTAGAAGAAAACCTACTATTGTTACAAGAGAATAATCTAGCAGCTTAAAACCTTAGGTACCTGGGGTAGTGTTTTGGGAAGAGATGCTTCTCAATTGTGAAATGTGAGGGGGCGTTGTGATGGATTTAGATGATTTGTGGAGAGCCTGATATATCAGGGCATTCAGAAGGGCATGGATAGTTGACGAGTGGTAGGAAAATTAGTTGCGAGAGATCAGAAATAGGAGAAGAGAGTTGTAAAGGATATGTGAAGCATTGAGTAGTCCAAGGTTGCGAGTAGAAGGAATGCATAGCATAGAGTTGCAAAATAGTGAAGAAGGGGATGGGTCTCATTTTGGTGGAAGAAAAGCAACCAAATTTGACATGACAAGAGACTAGTATGGAGGAAGTGGAGCCCACCGAGAGTTAGGAGTAGTCTGGACACCTAAAACGCCTAGAAAACTAGTAGTGATGGTCGATCAAACTACCCTTATAAATGATGACATTCACTTCATGATGAGGCAATTATTCTTTGAAGATGATTCAATCCCTAAAAGAGATAGTCTGCAAAGTAGTAATGAAACTAACTCTCTCCCTAACCCCCCCCGTACTTTATTGGAAGCCTATTAATTTTCTTTTAAATTAGTTAAAACTTTGAGATTTCAACAAGTGTATAACAATTATGTAGCTCGTAGTTCTAGTAGACTTGATCATTTTAATCATAGTATATAGACAAATTTTTGCAATATGGTATGCAAGTTTTTGTGTTGATTCCACTTGGTTAGATAGTTATGGAAGGGAATGTAGCAAGTTCATTCACTCGATACATAAATTTTGCAGACGGAGGAGACGAAGATGTTGAGAAACATTGGTATCTATGTGAAGCCATTTGGAGGGCTAGAAAAACCCCATATGCTTACTAATATCATTTAATTTGAGACAAATTTGAGGGATCAAGCAATTAGATGGTTTATTAAGTGGTTTGGTCTAAACCCGAATCTAACTCTTGATGTAATTAAACAAGATTTTATTAAATAATTCAAGCTCCCTCATATAGATCAATAGGGTTTCACAAAATTATGGGATAGTAAAAAATGGGAGGGTGAGATTGCATGGGAATCCGTACATCAGTTTAAATACAAAATTGGGAAACTCACCTATCTTATTAATCCTCATCATCAATGGGAATGGTTCATTAAAGCTTTGTTGTCATTGACTAGAACTCCCTTGATGCAACAAAAGATCGACACTTTACAGGATGTGCAGGAACAAGATATGGAGATTGGAACAATGGCAGGGTATCCACATGAGTATAGGTGGGGTACTACTTCCAGTGATCCAAATATCACTGGTTTACAACATCGGATTGCTAATTTGATAGAGAGGTTGAAGGATATGCATGTGATATGACCTTCGGTCCACAAGTATGGTGCACTAATTGTCATGTTGAAGGGCATAATGCTACTGCATGCCCAAGGTCGTAGAGTGTAGGGCCATCCACTATGGTTATGGGACCTCCTCCACCCCCACTGGGACTTATTGTTGGAGTCGCATAAGTATCTACAAGTTTTCCTCACCAAGGACATACCTAGTACCATGCATTCCCCAATCATCAAGGTATGTTCACCAATGAATATTGTGAGACCTATCATACTTATGGACATCCACCTTGTCTCTGTCACATTTTGCAAAAATACTCTAATTATGCAATCAATATGTTTTTTGAGTTTTGTGGGTCTCAGACACACCACACACATCAGTGCAGAGCCTTGGATGCTCTATTTGACTGCCTTGATTACACTACATTATGGGTTAATGAAGCTCCTTAGGGAAAATGGGTTGGATCCTTAAGATGGGGAAGATTCAGAGCGAGAGGCCTTATTCAATGCTACAAATGTGATCAAGGGGGCTACGTTGCCCATGATTTCCCATTACCAAGGAGGCCCTGGTGCTCCCACTATCAGATACGAACTCATGCTACCAAAAGGTTGTTTCAAGTTGATTTCTTGTTGGGAGGAACATAACTTTCAAATGGGCACCAATTTAATCAAGGTATAACCTAAAGAGCAAGAAACAATTCATCAGTTGAACATTAATATTGTCACAATGGGAGGTAAGTGAATTGGAGCATATATGGAGGTACCAACAACCTATCATTAGAAGCCATGCATTTCCAAGGATGTTTTATAATCCAACCCACCAAGAAAGGTACTACAAGGAAACTGTGGATAATTTTAAGTAGTTGGTTTTTTCTTATAGCCCGCGAGATGAGAAACTAGGAAAGGGATAGATGAAGAGTCCTAAATATTTGGAGGACGCGTCTCAACTAGTTATGGCATGGTTGAAATTATTCATACATATTATGAGTGGTGAGAAGTTGTCTGGTCAGTTGCGCAAGAAGCTCAAAATTGTTGTTAGAGATGAATAATTTTTAGACATACCTATTTTTTCCAACTTTCTGGAGCACCACTCTAGATGAGTTTGGCGTAATAAGAGGAGAATAGGAAGGTAATTTTTCATTGACACCCAAATCACAGGATTCTAGATTAAAGACTCTATCTTAAATTTTGGATCATATGTAAATATTTTGCTAAGAAAGACCTAGGACGTATTGGGAAAGCCCAATTTGTTGTTTTCCCATATTTAACTTTGCGTGGTAACTAATATTGCATCATCCTCATTGGTCATTTGTACGATGTTGAAGTTGATATTGCAAGAGTGAAAAAATATGAAAACTTTGAATTCACTGATATAATGGGTGACAAAGATCTGTATCCAAATTTTCTAGGAATTGACTCATCCTTTGTAAATTATGTTGTTATCGACCTCAAGAAAGAGAATTTGAATTTTGCAGTAGATTGAATCAAAGTTATATAACCTCTATATCCTTACCAAGGTCCAAGGTTTATAGATCCTATTGACGATGTCGAGGAGACTAATCTTTTGGATCAGCTATATCAGCTCATTGTAGGAAAGAGAGGATTATATAAATCCTACAACAGACTTTTCTCTTAGTTGGAGTGTTAAACATACAAAAGTTGGATCAGATGTTGCACTACATGATTGGAAACAAGGGGATCATAAGTTGTGCTCTAGAAGTTGCACTATTGGTCTTAGTGCTCGTTAGATTGGTACTAAGGTAGGGGATTACCCTACTTTCAGTGGTATAGGATTTGCTGTCAATTTTAATAAAGAAGTTGATTTAAATATTGAAGAAACAGAAAAGGTTCATTTTACGGATGTTGCTTTGCAAGTAACCCCTGCGAGATGGTGGGGAGCTCATCGTTCCCAATTTCAAAATTGGGAATCAGTTAAAATTTTTATGTTGCATTGATCTATTGTTGCTGAGAAGAATTCAAAAGCTATTCATGTATACAAGGGTTATACTAATCCTCAGAAGCATGTTTAGGTCTATCGTACAACATGGATAAAACTTGGGATTCCTATTGATTTATGGGTGAATTAGTTGATTCACACATTAGGGACATTTCCACAAGCCTAAAACTTAAAAGAAGAGATGAAGAGGAAAACGACTAACTAGGGGGCACTCACAACTCAATTTTGTAACGATTTGTCCTTTTTTGATGACGAAGCAAAGATCACATTTTAAGATTTAAAATCAATTAAGAGAGTGTTATTCCCCATTGTAGAACTTGTTGTTGAGTCTGGTAGTTATGAAGGCTGTAGACATTTGTATTATTCTATATTTCATTAAGTTTTTGCTTGCAGTACTATTAACAAGGAACTTGAAGATGTTGACTTGGAAGAATTAAGACATCTAACATTTAATGAATATGAAGGAGAAATAGATATGAAAGATGACCTTGTTAAGGTTGCTCCACATATAAAACCCTTAAAGTTTTAGAAACATAACATTGGAACTAAAGAGAAGCCCAAGCTAGCCTCTATTGGTGATTATTGGGATGAGAAAACTACAAAGGAAATCTTTGATTTATTGAAAGAATGTGAAGATATTTTCCCTGCGTCAGTCTTAGAAATAAAATGGATAAAGGGAGATTTAGGAGAAATGAAAATTGTTTTGAAACCTGATGCAAGGCTTGTTAAACACTGACCCAATTAGTTGAATCTGCAAGTTAAGGAAAAGGTCAAGAAAGAGATAGATAAATTGTTAGCTGCAGGTCTCATTTTTCCAGTTGATGAAGCCAAATGGATCAGTCCCATTGTTATTTAGGGAAAAAAGGATTCCGATGACATGGGAGTTTGTGTAGACTACATAACCCTTAATAATGCTTGTGTTCATGATCCATTTCCTACTCCATTTAGCGATGAAGTTACAGAAAATGATACAGGAAATGAAGCTTATTCCTCTACAAATAGGTTTTCAGGATATCATCAAATTCATATTGGAGAGAAGGATAAAAGGAAAAACACTTTCACAACTGAATGGGGTTCATATGCTTACCATGTCATGTTGTTTGACCTCAAAAATGCTCTAGTCATGTTCCCAAGAATTGTTATTATTGATTCCTAGGATTATATTCATAAATTTATTGAATTCTACATGGATTATTAGACATTATATAACCTTTTGAAGAAGAATTCTAGCTTGTTGCACGTTATGCTTGATCATTGTAGACAGTTACATATTTCATTGAACATGAACAAATGCATTTTTTTTGTGCCTTTCGGTACTTTATTGGACCATATTGTTTGTAAAGATGATGTATGTGTAGACCCTACTAAAGTTGTAGTGATCCTAAATATGTAGCCACCCACTAATATTAAAGAGTTTCAATTCACTTTGGGGCATACAAGGTATTGTAGAAGATTCATTCGCAATTATGCTTTGATTACCACACCTTTAGAAAAGTTGTTGAAGAAGGATGAGATTTTTTTGTGGATTGGAGAATGTGATGTTGCCTTTGACCCTTTGAAAGAAAAACTTGCCAGCACTCCAATATTAGTTTACCCAGATTGAACAAAGAATTTCATGTTCACAAAGATGCATTGAGAATTACTTTAGGTGTTATTTTGGCACAACCTAGTGAGGGTAATCTTGATCATCCCATCTATTTTACTAGTAGAAAAATTTCTAATGCTGAAAGAAACTATACAAATACTGAGTAAGAAGCCCTTGCTATGGTATATTCACTTCAAAATTTCAAGAATTATCTACTTCATGGTCCTTTTAAAATTTTCGTTGATCACTTTTCATTGAAGTATCTTGTTAAGAAGCTTCTACTTGAAGGAATAATCTGTAGAAGGTTTGTTTTATTCCAAGAGTTCTTATTTGAGGTTGTTATCAAGATGGGTCGTGCTAATGTGGGGCTAGATCAAATTTCTCTCTTGGAGTCTGGAGATGTGGGAGGAACACTTGATGATTAATTGCCTAATGCTGATTTGCTTAGAATTGAAGTTGTACCATATTATCTTGAAGATATTTCATTATTTTTAGCATCTAGTAAGTGTCCATAGAACTATACCAACATAGAAGAAACATTTGGTGGTGCACGTTGCAGATTATCAACTAATTGCACACCAGTTGTACGAGATGGGACTTGATCATATCCTGTGCATGTGTATTCTTGATCATGAGAGAGAGACTATTTTATGGGAATTCCATTTTGGTGTTGTGGGAGGACATGTTGGAGAAAAGGTGACTGCAATGAAGGTGCTTCAAGTTGAACTTTGGTGGTCAAATATTTTCAAATATGCTAGGAAGTATGATAAGAATTGTGATGTATGTTAGAGGGTAGGGAGACCTTCCCATTTGGATGAACTTCCATTACATCCAGTCAGAGCTATTGAAGCATTTCAAAAGCGGGTCATTGATTTTGTTGGGCCTATAAATCCTCCAGTGTGACATTCACACACCTACTATTATCACCAGAATGGATTACTTGGTGCGATAGGCTAAGGCGTCCCCTGTTAAGGATTGCAATGCTGATACTACTGCCAAGTTTGTATTTGAAAATATTATTGCTAGGTTTGGATTCCTAAGAAGCCTCACAAATGATTAGGGATCACATTTCATTAATGAAACTACATTGTTGCAAGAGTTTATGATCCCACATCATAAGAGAAACCCATATCATTCGTAATAAAGTGGGATTGTTGAAGCTTTTAATAAAATTCTAGAAAAGGGGCTTATTAAGGTTTGTTCTCTAAACATGATGACTGGGATTAAAGAGTTCCAACCACACTATGGGGTTATCACACTACTATTAAGTGCTTGCATAAGTTTACTCGATTTCATCTTGTATATGGAAAAGAAGCAGTGGTATAACCTATGGATTTTATTGTTATGAATCTCTTCATTTCCCAAGCCACTAGAATGCCAGATGAAAAATCCATTGAGGAGTGTCTATGAGATTTGTGGGAACTAGACGAGTAGTCGTTCCTCATAGATTTTCATCAAAATGTTGAGAAAGGAAGGAAGAAGACTTGGAATGAAAAACATACTAAAAAGAAGTCTTTCTCTATAGGAGATTGGGTATTTCTCTATGGTAACAAGTACCTCAAGCATCTAGGTATGCTATGAATGCATTGGTTGGGTCCCCTATTTGTCACAAAAATAATAGAATATGGAGCTATTAATCACACTCATCTTGATAGAGTTTTTGTACCTGATTTGGTTAACGACGCAAGCTAGAAGCCCTACCATGGTCAGTAAAGTCACTTTAGCACCTTTTTGTTCTCTGAAATGGGGCACCAGTTAGGTTTAGGGTTGAGTCAGTTGCATTAATTAGTCAGTCAATTTAGTTGCATCATTCATTATGTTATTTCTTATTTGCGACCCACCACAACTCATTGTGGTCAGGGAGGTATAAATTTTCACTTTTGTCAATTCTTTAGTAATTAATGTGAGCCTTTTAAGCCATTGAGTTAGTTTTTTTCCTGTAACAATCACTTTTCATAGATTTGACTCCCACTTTAAGGAATTAAAAGTATTTCTTGTTAATTTGTCATCATGGCATTTCCTTTTTGGGTCTTTCATGTCACATCATGGGGATTTGCATCCTAACTATCATTTGTATCCCAATCAAACCTGATTTCAGTAATTTGTTGCATTAACTCCCCAAGGGTATAGTCATTTTATGTTATGTTACTTCTTTTTTATAAATGTCGTGCATCATAGTTTTATTTCTTTATTGTGTCTAGGTATCTTTTGGAGTTTTTCACCCTAGATTGTGTATCTTATTTCCCTATATATCTAGTTTTTCGTCATCCCCCTATTCAACTTATCTATAGTCATCAATCATCCACCATGGGTCGTGTTACCAATCCCACTTTTCCTTATGGTTTCTCAGATGATCGTATTGTTCCTATAGAGGACATGTTAGGGCAGTATGAAAAATCTATGTTGGTAGAAAATGATTTGTCTGACCCATATTTGTTTCCAACCTTAAGCTCTAAAGTTTATATGTATTATTTTCCACATAGCAATAGCCGCCCCCAACTTAAACTTGAGTTTTGTCCATTACAAAGGCCTACTTTTGAAATTATGGAATTTTCATGTGTTCGACACCACAGATGAAGCCATGCAATGCACCAAGTTCCTTATCGATATATTGCATAGTGGTTTTTTGTGGGTAGAAAAGGAATACCCATCCATGTGGACGACATTCACCAACTCATAGGATTATCCATTCGTTGCCAAGATGTTTCAATGACATTTTAGAGTGTTTCGAAGTTTAGTAAGAAGAAAGGGGATGCCAATTTATATGAAAAATGTGGCACTCAAAAAAAATTCATGGCATTGCCATTGACAAGATAAATAGTGATAAGATTAAGTTCACCTGCCACTTTATTGCCAAAAAAATTATGTGACATTATGCCAAAGGATAGTGCATGCTAGAAGAAATTTCTATCATAGAATCCTGGTAGCAGGGAAAATCCATAAATTGGTGTAGTTACCTTATTAATGATCTCTTTGAGGCACGTGAAGATGTATATAAGCAGGTGAGTTATTTCATTTATGGATACCTGGTCATTGTCATTGCAATGATGAAATGGTGCACACCAGATGGATAAGATTTGGATAGAACTTCAGATGGTGAACCTCTTACTCTGACATATGTTACATAGAAGACGCAAATTGATCTTGCTAACATAGATTCAATGAGGATGTGTTGAGAAGTGGCATACTAAAATTATCAATCTTACACTGGTGCTCGCTAGAGTTCCTAAGCCAATTTTGGATAAGTATGCAATGAAAATGTGGTTTGGCATCAATCACAACCATACATAAGTTTGGCCCAAGATTTTCCATGCAGATACATTCAAAATGAAGCCATTACCTTATTATATGTCAGAGGAGGCCTTCCATGAAGAAGTGTTCTCTTTTCCAGGTGTTTAGTGCGTACAAGCATTGGATGGGATATTTTACTCTCTAAACGTGTTACAACCTCGAGATTCAACTTTTGACATTCCTTCGTCCTCTAACAACTGCATAGTTGATCATGTGCATGATATCCAACCTATGATAAAGACGCTACAAGTGCGTGTGTCCTCTTCCCACAACACCATGTCAGAAGTTGGATCCCTAGTAAGTTCCATTGTTTACACTGTTCAGATACCCTTTTCTATTCCCTTTGTTGGTAATAAATTTAAACCTTCAATCTGTCCACTCATTTCTATAAGTCAAATATCATCAACACCTCATACTATAGCATATCCTGAGCCCTCTACTGATCTCATTTATTTTGTGCCAACATCTCTTGCACACATTTCTTCTAAGCCCCCTAAACATATTTCCAGTTCTTATATTGTTATTAATCTCTCCAATGATGAGCATAATTTTTTTTTCAGCCTATTAAAATTGTTAAAGAACAAAAATTCTTGTTTCCTAATCAGTCTCCTATGCATCCCTACAAATCATCACCCCACATTGCATCACCTTCCACAACTATTTCTAATCACCTTGACCCTGGAACCACCACTAGAGGTATTGATGACATGGAAGTTGAGTCAGAACCTAAAGATACAACACATATGGAGTAGACTACAGGTGACCCTGAGTTGCATACAAAAGTAGTCACTATACTACTTATGCAGTTTTCATTCATCTCACAACCAAAATCTAGTATGGTTGTTCGTAAGGCCCTAAATATGAACCACAATTGTGGGTTCGCAACGTTAATCATTAAACTAACATTAATGTGATGGACCTAGATTTTTTTTGAAATAGGATCTAAATCACTGTCAAGAGGCATTGCATCTATTTGCACAGTGACAAGATATCATCCCTTTGGTTACTTCTAATGTTATTGCCAAGATACAAGAAGCATTTTAGCAAGAATTGAGTCAAGAAGCTAAAACATTGCCTTAGGTTCAGTTAGAGAATTTTGTTGTAATTGGTTAACTCTTGCAAGCTATATTTCCTTCAATTGATAGTTTGACTAGCATTGATCTTCAGAATTGATCTTCCCAACAATTATTTCAGCTTATCAGAGCTTCATCGCTCCATATTGAAGATTGATTAGCTATTGCTGATTCAATATATAATGAGCTCATCATTGATCATGAGCAACACCAACATAAACTCCTTATTGTCACTAAGGAGTGCAACTATTTGAGAGGAAAAAAGTAGCAACTAGTGAAATACGTTGAAGAACTCAGTTCTAAACTCTAGAATATGTGGCAGACCATTGTTGAATTTGTGCCTAATGCTCTAGAATTATTTTCTATATACCAACCTACCCAACGTTGTGATTTCCTTGAAACCTCCTGCACAAAATTAGTCACTGCAAATAGAGAGTTGCGTGCTACTATTGTTGATATGTGTAAATCACTTCTTGATCTCATGGAACAATTCAACCAATGAATTAATCAAGAAATTGACCAAGGCTCTTCCTTTCATGACACTCTTCAGCAACTCATGATAAATTCCCAAGAGATCTTTCAACAAGTACATGATTAGTTGGGCTTGCTTGCCCAAAGAAATCAACCTCTTTATTAGTTGCAAAAACAAGAGAAATTGAGCAAGCTCTCACCACTCCTAATCTCATGCAACAACACCGTTTATTTGGCTGAAGCACTTGACAAACAAATCCATTAGTTGGAGGAAGACTCGAATACAATTAAAACACTATTACATGAACTTTGGCCTCCAGCTCAAGATTATTTTATGAAATTGCGTAAGCTTAGTTATGATGGTGATGTTAAGTGGCTGACATTTCTCACTTCTTGTCTTGAACAACCCAATGCTAAAAATACAACTCAATTTGTTGATTAGGTTATTGCTTTGCTTTCTACTTGGAAATTTGTTATGGAAGATTATAATCAATTTAAAGCTTAAGTTTTGCAGACAATACCAGAGTTGGGTCCTTCATTTGGAGGAGAAGAAACACAACAAGGAGGAGACATATCAAGAAAAGGTGCACAGTCACAAGAAGAGTCAAATGTATAGGTAGAGGATTGAGTTGAGGGTGAGTCAATTGACTGTGTTCAAGGCCTGTTGCGTCCTTCATTTTTTAGAAAATTTTGATCAATTTTGGCTAGAAAATACTTGTGGAAGTAATTGACAGGAGTAGGAAAGGAAATAGTAAAACATGTCAGAAGCCGAGAATGGGAAAGAACAAGTGGCACACGGAGATAAAAAGCAATTAGTTTTGGACTCGCTAAAGCTGCAAAAGAAGGATCAAAGTTTTAATTTTGAAAGGATCAAGAAATTATGTACCAAATCAAGCAAGCAGGATCAAAGTGGACCAAATCAAATGAGTGGGATCAAAGCAATGCAACAAACTTATAAAAGGATACAATAAATGAGCTTAGGAGGAGATCGATCAAGGTTACACTAATATTCTCCTGGAATTAAATCTGATACTTTATGTTTCTATTTTGATTATAATTTATTTTTATTGTGATTTGCTCTGATATACTTCTAAAATATCTCACGCATTCTTGCAAATTTGTAATTTAATGGTCCAAATTTAATAATAAAAAAAGGTGTTGCAGTGTTTAGCCTAAGTCTATGGAATGGTTATGTAGTTATATACCACTCTTTAAATTTTTTATATTATGTTGTTTGCATGTACTTTGTTTCTATTTGATATGTGTAAACTATTTTCTCTCGTGCATATATGAGTATCTAGTAACTAATGCATATGGAAATTAAATCCTTGACACCACTTCTCCTTCTCCCTCATCTTTAACCTCTCAACACGCCTGAGGTGACATGTTTTTCCCATGCGAAGGAATGAAAGGGTCAATGATGTGCTAGACTAGAACAAAGCCTTTAATTGGCAACTAGAGTTCGAACCTTGGGTCTTACTATGTAAAATTTTGCACCAACATGTTTGACTTATTGGATTTATGTGGTCAGTTTGAACTAGTTTGATTGGAAAATAATTTGTACCTTTTTATTGAATTGACAAATTTCCCTTAAGAAAAGATTGTTGGGTTTTTCCCTAGTTAGTTTTTCCCACGTTTTTCCCGGGGTAAAATTTGCGTCTCTTTGTGCTTGGACATCTCTTTATGATCCTACTGTCAATATTGCATTACTATTGAGATTTTTCATGTATAATTGCTTAATGATGAATGTGGCATAAGCTAATTTTCTTAATAAATAATTATAAACTAATTATCATATTCGAAGATCAGAATCTCCTTGAAAATTAAACATTTCCAACACCAACGTGGATGGCTATGACTCTTTTCCCGCTAGAATATTTGTAAAAAGGGTGAATTCAATTTCCTCTTGATTTAGGGTTTGTTTCCTTTGCAAATAAGAATGTTAATACCCTTAAGGAACAAATGTAATTAGTAAGTTAACTATACTTTGGCTCAGTTATAACTCTGTTTTAGTACGGATAGCTAATAATTGGAAAATATTGAGCCCACTGATACTTTATATTGTGGAAATGTCATTTTTCTTTTGTTTTTGAAAGAAAAGAGGACAAGGATCCGATTTACAAATATGGGTCCTATTTCATAGGCTACAAGGAAATGTTTCTCACCCACTAAAATTTGGACTTCAATCCTACCGTGGAAATATCTTTTGCATCTGTATGGATTGCGTTGTTATATCTTCCCTGCCTTTTCTATGGAAATGGTATTTTCAAAGCCATATGTGACGAATTAGGTCATTGCAATACTATTTTTGAGGGCAAGGACAATGACTTCTCCTGCACCAAAATTTATATTGAAGTGGATTTTGCAAAGGACTCCCTAAAGCAATTCGGCATGACTTCAAGGGTTGGTCCCATCCTTAGGATTTGGATTATGTGATTGTTCCTTTTAAATGAAATTGTTGCAATGAGTATAGGCACTTTGCAAAAAAAATGTCCAAAAGCTATTGCATCTAAGCCCCCTTTTATCCCTTTGCCATCTTCTAAAAGTAATTATGAGTAAGGAACATTAAAAAGTTTCAAGAAATCTCAAGAATCGTCCATCTAAGATGTCTCATTCTTGTGGGCCTAAATATAATTAGCATCCTTTGTCTAATAATAGATATGAAGCTTTGAAGTTCTTATAGGTAGAATTTGAAGAAGATCAACCAGATCAAGATTAAGTTCCTTTAGGGAACACCAGTTCACTTGCTAAGGAAGAGACTACCTCTAAGGATATCTAAAAAACCCCTCCATTAGATAAGAAGGAAGAAGAGACTATTTTAGAGGAAGAGAAGGAGACAACTCCTTCCCCTTATTCTCTTTCCGATTCATATGTTCTAAAAGGAAATCAATGATCTTCTCCTCCATTAATAATAATAATAAATAATTAAGCAAGAAATCCTTAAAATCTACCACCCATATTTCTTTATCTTGGCATGGTTTTAGGGGGGTTGGTCTCGATTCAATATTAGGAATGTTTTGTTTTCATACCATCTCGTGTAAGAAATTTGTAAGAATCTACCCCTCTTCTCAAGAAGTAGTAGGCATAAGTCTCATAAAGTCTAGTTTTTTATCTCCCCTTCTTTTGTTGGGACTATGATGGTTTTTCTCCCTTTTTAGAATCATTGAATATTTTTTCTATAAAGTTTTGATTATGATGTACTTCAACTATGTGTTTCATCTACAGATTTTTGTTTAATACAGATCCTTGTTCTAGTTAAAATAAATAAATAATTGAGATGAGGGAGTTCGAAATGCGGAACAGGGGTAGGTTTTGACACACTAGGGCTTGCAGAAGCCGACGAGATCGGGCGATAGAGGCGGAGACAAGCAGAAGGGAAGCCCTCTGCAAGCAGACGTGAGCAACAAAGACTATAGCGCATGGCAAGGAACAAACAAAACTAGACAGAGTTGAAGGAAACTATGGAAAGCAGGCAGGGGAGGGGAGAGATCCCCTCCTACAAAAATATAGCGGCAGGGGAAGCAAGCAGGAGAAGATTACAGATTAATCCAAGGGGGAGCAGTAGAGAGGCACCGGTACTAGGAAACCAATGGCAAACCAAGACAGGGGGTTGATGCTTACCGAGAGCACAGAAAAAACCAAGGTATGTAATACCCAATAACAAACCTAAAGAATATAGATGCTATATGAGGGATCATGCTTTGATATGCAAGTTTGTAGGGTTTTGGCCAACAGAGAAGGATCTAGTAAAATGGATACAACAAAGATGGAAGCCAAAAGGGCATATAGATCTAAAGCTAGGAGTGAAAGGGTTTTTCACAGTAATATTTACAAATCTAGAGGATAAAGAAAGAGCTTTCGAGGAAGGACCATACTTCATGAATAATGCCGGTCTATTCATGAGATATTGGGAAGAAAGATATAACCCAGAAAATGAGAAAATGCTAGCAGCACCCATCTGGGTCATATTATTTGGCCTACCTATGGAATTTTGGGACCTTGGTATTCTCGAAGGGATTGGTAATACAATCGAGACCTTCCTCAAAGTAGCCGAGTCGACAAAAAGAGGGAAGTATACGTCCTATGCAAGGATATGCGTCTACATGAATATAGCAGAACCGTTGCCTGAATATATAGAGTTAGAGTACTAGGATGAGATATGGCAGCAACCAATGGATTATGAACACATACCTTTCAGGTGTAGAAGGTACCATGAATACGGGCATCTTTACAAGCAGTGCCCGTTAAATAAAGAAGAGGAAATTTCAGAAAAACAAGAAGAAGAACAAAGGAGGGTAGAGAGAGTAGAGGCTGGGGAAATGGGTTTCCAAGAGGTCAGTAGAAGGAAAAAATCAGGAAAAGAGGGAACAAAGATACAAGGACAAACAAAACCTATTATAATTGAAAGTCAAAATAAATTCTAGGCCCTTTAGGAGAACGAAGAAGAGGAAGCAGGAAAAATGATTGAAGAAGATGAGAATGAGAATGAGCCAATGGAAATTAGTAAAGAGACAAAAGATAGTGACACAATACATATCAAGGAGACATAAGAAGGGGCAGGGGAAAGCTTGGAGATAATAACAGAGCAAACCCAGATGGAGACAAAGCTACAAAAGAACATTGGGATTGAAGAGGAAAGAATCATGAGGAAATTGCTACAGGAATGGAAAAATCTCGATGAGAGATTTATACCGGAAACTCAAAAACAATTATATAAAGAAACATTCCAAAAGTACAAAGAAAAAAAAGGCAGAGCCTTGGAAGATCTAATAGGACAAATAGGGATATATGAAAATAATAACATGGGAATGGATGGTATTAGCAAGGGATGTAGAAAGAGAGGTAGAAGAACATTCAATGAGACTATACAAGCTGTAGGAGAAATTCTGGTCAACTCAGGCAAGGTTATACCTCTATCAGAGGTATTCCAACAACCATCCAAGAAGTTATAAATGATAGTCACAAGTTGGAATATTAGGGGCCTCAATAGCAAGGGAAAGCAGAGGTATTTAAAAGAGAGGTTGAAGAAAGAAAAACCTGGGATCATGATAATCCAAGAGATGAAGATCAGTATGCAACAAATGGAAGGAATAATCAAAAAACTAAAAATACAATATGAAGTAATGGGACAAGATGCAAATGGTACAGCAGGGGGCTTAGCAATCATGTGGAACCCCGAGGAGATAATATTTGAAAACTGGATAAGCCTCCCTAGAATCCTCACCGGTCTATGTAGATTAATAGGATCAGCGGAGAGAATTCTCATTTCAGGGGTCTATGGACCGCACATACCAGGAGAACGAGAAAGGTTTCTTAAGAATGTGCAAGCTGCTAGAAGGATCTATCCCGAAACACCATGGATAGTAGGAAGGGATTTTAATATGATTAGAACCATAGACGAGAAGAAAGGAGGAATAAGGAGACCAGATCAGCATATGGATATATTTAATGAGATGATTACAGAACAAAGGTTGGTGGATATACCAACAATTAATGGCATTTATAAATGGAATAACCGAAGAGGGGAAAATTAGATAGCTTCTAAACTAGACAGATTCCTTGTATCAGAATCAATCATGAATCGAGATGTTTTTGTAGAAGCAAAAATAATGCCAGCTATTGGGTCAGATCATTGGCCGGTCAGGTTAGAAATAGATATTAAGAAAAATTTGGGCAAAAAACCATTCAGATTTGAGACCTTCTGGCTTAGGAACCCACACTTTTTGTTAAAAGCAGAGGAATGGTGGACCCAAAGCACAATACAAGGAAAAGGGAAGATGCACACTTTCCAGTTAAAACTAAAATAATTGAAGGGGAAGATAAAGAAATGGAATAAAGAAGAGTTTGGGAATATAATGGAGGAGAAACAGAAACTAGAAAAAGAAATGGAAGAAATACAACAAAGAATAATTATAGAAGGAAGAATAGAGGAAAGATGCAAAGAAGAAGGAATTATAATAAGTAAACTGGAAGAAAGGAGGAAGCGTGAGGAGATCCTATGGAAACAAAAATCCAGGATCAATTGGCTTTGAGAAGGAGAAAGAAACACCAAGTTTTTTCACTAAGCTATGATACAACATAGACAGAGAAATAGGATCTTATCCATTAAAAATGAAGAAGGGGAAAGGATAATAGAACAAGAAGGAATTGAGAAAGTACTGGTTGAATACCATAAAGAAATTCTGACTGAATCTCAAAAAGACCGTTCAGCAGCTATAGAGAATATATGCAAGGAAATTCCTAAAGTAGTAACAGAAGAGCAGAACAAGGCACTGATGAGAGCAGCTACTATTGAGGCAGTATAGGAAATTGTGATGAGCATGAATAAAGGAAAAGCACCAGGACCTGACGGTTATACAATGGAGTTTTATCAAGCAGGATGGCACTTTCTGGGTAAGGAGATCTTGGAGGTAGTAGAAGAATCTCGCATGAAGCAAAAGGTATGGCCAGCTATAAATTCGACCTTCTTTACTCTGATCCCTAAGAATGCTAAATCTGAAAATGCTCAGGGCTTTCGCCCAATTTCATTATGTAATGTGATATACAAAATAATAGCCACCCTGATAGTGAAAAGATTAAAACCTCTCCTCGCAAGCTTAATCTCCCTAGAGCAAACAGGGTTTGTAGAGGGAAGACAAATTCTTGATGGACTAGTAGTAACTCAAGAAGTCATCCACTCCCTAAAAGAGAAGAAGTAGAAAGGAATGATGATAAAGCTCGATTTGTCAAAGGCCTATGATCGTTTGAATTGGATTTATCTTAAAAGAGTCTTGGAGACCTTCAGTTTCAATAACAGATGGATAGAATGGGTGTACAGCATGATATCAACACCGAATTTCTCAATATTAATAAATGGGATACCTTCAAAAACTTTCAATGCCAGAAGAGGAATAAGGCAAGGGGATCCTCTATATCCTTTCCTATTCATAATGGCAGTAGAGGGGCTAGGAAGATACTTTAAAAAGGAACAGAGGGAAAGAAAAATCAAAGTCTTAAGGCTGTGGGGGAACAATCTACCCATAACCATCAGCAGTTTGTAAATGACATTATGCTATTTTGTGAAGCAAAAATAAAAAGAAGTTAGGAATATGAAAAGAATCCTGGACTTGTTTATGGAGGCTTCAGGTATGGAGGTCAATAAGGAGAAATCATGCACTTTTGTTTTTAACACTTTGGACTCAATCAAAACTCATCTAACCAGGACTCTAAGGTTCAGGCAGGGAGAACTTCCAACAAAGTACTTGGGGAATCAGATAGATATTAACCCCACAAGAATGGTAAATTGGCAACAGGTTATAGAAAAACTCAAAAATAAAATGGCAAGCTGGTCTTTTAGATCTTTGAATATAGCAAGCAGAATAGTCCTCTTGAAATCAGTCCTCCAAGCAATGCCTATTTATCCTTTATCTATTATGGCTGCCCACAAAGGGTCATGCACAAAAATAAAAGAGATATATGGAAAATTCATTTGGGGCGGTCCAAATCAACAGAGGAAATGGGCATTAGTTTCATGGAAAAATCTAATGAAAAGAAAAGAGGAAGGAGGCCTTGGATTGAGAGACCCGGAGATGCTAAATAAGGCGTTGGGAGCAAAATTGTGGTGGTGGTGGATGAGAGGAGGAAATGACCTATGGAAGAAAATATGGAATCATAAGTACAATATGCCAAAAACTACGGATGAAATCCTTAAACTGGAAGAGACTCCGAAAGGTTCTACAATTTGGAACCTGGCAAGCCAGAATAGGAATATAATAAACAAACATGCCTTTTGGGAAATAAGAGGAGGAAGGAATGCCAGATTTTGGGATGAAGGGTGGCAACAGAGAGACAAACTGATTAATATCCAAACACTGTAGAATATACAACAAAATGCGCTCAGGGAGGGGAGAAAATACGTAAAGGATTATTGGATAGAATGAGAGACAGATGGAATATGGAGAAAATGGAAAAAGCCTGAAGAATGGGATGAAAACATTAATCAAGAATAGCAAAAAAATATACTTAAAAGAAGTAGAATCAAGGAAAATAAAGGTCAGAAACGGGGAAGATATTCTCAGGTGGGGAAATCAACGGAAGGAACCTTTACAGTGAAGGAGGCATGTTATCTGATGGGATATCAGGAGAGGGTAGAGGAAAGCACAGAGTGGAAAATCATCTGGGACGACAAATGGTGGCCAAAGATAGCCTTATTTGCATGGCTTGTTGGAAAAGAAAGAATCTTAACATGGGACAAAATTCAAAAGAGAGGCTTCCTTGGGCCATCGAAGTGTAGTCTCTGCAATACAGAAAATGAAACTCAGGAACATATTTTGAATAATTGTCGGTATGCTATGAAAATATGGGAAGAGACTAGAAAGCTATATGGTAAATCAAAAAGAGACCCCAGTGATTTAAAAAAAACCATTTTTCAATGGAATAAAGAAAATTGCCACTGCAAAGTTGTCAAGAGAGCTTGGAATCTGACAGTGGGTTTCGTGATATGGATCCTTTGGAAGGAAAGAAATCGAAGGATCTTCCTAGACAGACATACAAAGCCAGAAGAAATATGGAAACAAGTTCTAAGCTCTATCAGAGAAACGATCCTAGCTGAAGACTGGGATGAGGAAGAATGGAAAGCAAATCAGGAGGAAGGACAAATCCTAACAAAATTAAATATGAAATATGATATGTTATACCCCAAGAAAGAAAATCGGCAAAATAAACAGGTTCATAGTTCAGAGCAATTCAAATACCCTAAAGAGAAATTCATCAAGTTGAATTTCGACAGGGCTTCCAAAGGGAACCCATGGAACGCAGGCTTTGGGGGAATCTTTAGAGACAGTGAGGAAAACACCAGATGGGTATATGCAAAGTGGGGAGGAGAAATGACTAACAACGAAGCTGAACTGTGGGCGGTACACCAAGGGTTAAGGATAGCGGTGAGGAATAGCTACAGGAATCTAGAGATAGAAGGGGACTCTCAGGTGGTAGTAGAGATGCTCTGAAAACTCAATAACGGGAGAAATTGGGAACAGATCGTTGGAAGCTGGAGAACAGCTGGGATAGTTCAGGATCTGGAAGAATTATTAAAGAAGATAGATTATAAAATTATTAATCACATCAGAAGGAAGGGAAATAAGGCGGTGGACTTTCTTGCCAACTGGGGAAGTAATGATCAGGAAAGGAAGATTGACAACAGATGGCCAATAGTAATGAATAACCCGAGATGGGAGGAACTGGAAATCATAATAAATCAAGACCATGAAGAATCCACAAAACAATAAGAATGAATACAAGAGACCCCTGATCGGGGTGATTTTGGCGCTGCACAGAGTAATTAATACAAGCTAGGCACGAAGGAGGGACAGGACTGAGGAGGGCCAGGTAATAATAAGTAAGGGCAGTAGGACAACCAAGAAGAATCACACCTCAAGGTGGATCGATGATGGATTGGTGATGAAGGGAGGCGGAGATGACAAAGTGTCAGATAACATAGGCGAGTATGATGGTACGAAGGAGGTGCGAAGGGACGTAGACGGTGAACGAGTTAACAGGTGGCAAGGCGAGCAAGCAAAGACAACAAGAGGAAACCTGAAGGGGCAAAATAATAAAGAAGGAGAGCGGCACGAAAGAAGGCAAAGGCGAAGGGAAGAGCGTGAGAATTGGAAAAGAGGAAGGGTGGTGAGGGATCGAGCTAGGCGTAAGGGAAGACAGCGAAACCAGAAAATCAAGGAAACCAGAGCAGAAACTAAGGGAAGAATGGCGACCAGAAGGAGAGTGAGGAATGAGGAGAATGAAGCCACCTGGAAGCGAAGCAATTGGGATAAAAAAGGAAAAGGAATGGTGAGCGAAGAGGTGGCCGAAGAAATAGTACTGGTTCCGGATGATTCAGAGGATGATATAGAGATGTATGACTTGGACGAGGAAAAAGGAGAGCAGGCTCGAGAAAAAAGAAGAAATATTGCAGAGCATGGGACAGAGGATAACCAAGAGACCCGGGAGGATGAGGAATGGCAGGGTCGAGAGCGAAGGGGAGTCCGAGACATTGGCAGTGCCTCGGGCACAAGAAATCGAGGAGAGAGAGGAAACTATAGGAGTAGAAGAGGCAAGGGAGGACGTCAGGGACAGCGTGGAAGGGGCAGGGGAAGAGCAGGAGAATACAGAGAAGAGCAGGCAGCAACATCTGTTCGAAAAACCAGAAGAGCTGTGGGGAAGAAGATTCAGTATGCAGAAAGAGCTTACTATGGGAACACCAACAAAGACATTAGAAGGATAATACAACAAATGGAAGAGGAGGCAACTCAGGGACAATCTGATCCTGAAATGGAATATTGGTTTTATCTTCTCCCGGATCCAGGAAACATGAGAGGCCGCATGACTCTATATAAACAGGCACTGCATGTTTATTGGGTCATGAAGGGACTGCTCGCTAAGGCAATGGAGCAAGTAGCTATGGAAATGGTTGAACTGTCTCAAGGAATACCAAATCTAAAGAAAGAACTGAGGAATATCCAAATTACTCTATTAATGCAGGACAAGAAGATGGATGAAATACAGCAGCAGATAAAGGAATGCCACCCAGACATCAAGAGAGAAATGGAGCAGCAGACATGAATGGAAGCTCAGTAAAGGAAGATATGTATTAATTTTGTTTCCATGAAGATAGTAGATAATAGATTAGATACTAAAGATTTTTTTGAAAAGTTTAGCATGCAGATAAGGAAAATTAGTAGTCTTTATGACTGTTTAGTTTATTTAGCGTGGACAAGAAGAATTAAGACTTTCTATTTTTGGATGGCTGTAAAGAACCTAAGGTGGCCAATAAACCCGGTTTCCCCTCGGGGCGGGTTGAGGCCACTACGAATATGTAATGGTTTTGATCCACAGTAATAGAAAAAGAAAGGACCCTCCGCAGTTTACAAAAATAAATAAATAAATAATCATAGCAATCAAAGGGAATACTTATTAGAAATTTCAAGATAGAAACTGACATGGGAAAGAGCCTTTTCCACCCAACCATAGGATCATCTGCACCAATTATCTCTACAACTAGCCACCCCCTAGCCAGGCTATGATAGCACAAGGGGAAACTATCAACATAGAGAAAAATAGGATGGATGAAGGTAACTCTCCTTCATAAAATCAAAAACATCAAAGAACTCATCAACTTGTTGGCATCATGTCTCAAAAACACTTACAAGCCTCTTAAATAAACAACTTGGCATCATATACATCCCTTCCCATTTTTCATCATACTAGCCCAATATGAATTGCTTTGCAACCTCCACTACCCAACTAAGTTCCAAAGCTCTTTGGTGATTAAGAGGCATGCAAAATTAATCTTTAGAGAGATAAAAAACACCAACAATTTTACAATCCATGATTGACACCTATTTGGGTGTGCTTTGGCACCCAAAATTCTGTATAAACACTCAGAACAATCTAGTAAATTTTCCACTCAAAAATTTCAGCTCTTTGCTCATAAAATCACTATTCTAGGCACTTGTGTCTTTGATCTCAATATGTACAATGTCCATGAACTCATGGATGTCTCCTCCACATGGTTTTCCCCTTTTCCCACACCAGTCATTTATCAACCCTCGAATTTCAAGGTGGTTACTTGCACGTGCTGCTTAATGAATTCTGAGAGTGGTTCACAACCACCACTTAGTTTTCATAAATTTGGCAAGTAGTTGGTTCAAATACTCATTGCTCCATTCAATGAATTATGGACTAATGGGAAAACAAGGTAATAAGATTTTAAATTCAAAATTTGGCATAGATCAATGGGTGAGATTTTTGTGGTGATATTACACATGTTAGATATCATTTTTTGGGATTCAACTGCGTTAAGAAAGTCATTCGTGTATGACCATTTCCATGAGAGGTAGTCATAACTGACTAATTTCTCATGATTTTTGAATAGTCTAATTAGCACTCATTGCATCGAGTGATGCTCACAGGGGTGAAGAAGTGGGATTGAAACTAGTGAAATGAATCACATAGTGTCAATAATCACTTCTGGGTCTTGCACCCGGTAACCAGGACTTCCTGGGAGGTCACCCATCCCAAATCGCCTCTGTCTCAAGCACACTTAACTGTGGACATTTCCCCACAATCAATCCCACTTATCTTACTACCCTATTTTCAAAACCTTAGCAAGTATTGTGCCTCATGAAACATTCAAGTAGAGCTCCCTTCACTCATATGTACTTAAGTATTGAGGGTTTTTGGCAAGCATTATATTAGAAATCATTTTTTGGGATTCAACTGCGTTAAGAAAATCATTCATGTATGACCATTTCCATAAAAGGTAGTCATAACTGACTAATTTCTCATGATTTTTGAATAGTCCAGTTAGCACTCATTGCATCGGGTGATGCTCACAGGGGTGAAGAAGTGGGATTGAAACTAGTGAAATGAATCACATAGCGTCAATCATCACTTCCGGGTCTTGCACCCAGTAACCAGGACTTCCCGAGAGGTCACCCATCCCAGATTGCCTCTGGCTCAAGCATGCTTAACTATGGATTTTTCCCCACAATCAAGCCCACTTAGCTTGCTACCCCATTTGCAAAACCCTAGCAAGTATTGTGCCTCATGAACCATTCAAGTATAGCATCACCCAATGCAATGAGTGTTAATTGGACTATTCAAAAATCATGAGAAATTAGTCAGTTACAATTACCTCTCATGGAAATGGTCATACATGAATGACTTTATTAACGTAGTTGAATCCCAAAAAATGATATCTAATATAATGCACTACAAAAGACCCTCAATACTTAGATATTGCACATGGTTAATTTCTTGTAACCCCATCACTATTTCCCACACGTGGCATCATACTCTCTATCAATGCTCACATTCCTAGTTGGTTACTCTACATTTTTCATTATTAAATAAATATTTACATATGCATTGTTTTTAATCACCTAGTTTGGTTTTTCACAAAGACAACATTCAAATGCCAATACAAGTGATACACTACCATTAACATACTTAATTACAATTAATTGCAACTTAACCTAGGGATGAAGATAGGGATGTTACAAAAGCCATAAAAAAAGGAACTAAAAGACAAGCCAATTTTAGGGGATATCATTTGATTGTGGACTATCTTGTTATGCTGAGGATCATTGAGGAAGAATGCCACAATAATAAAACCAATCTTCTTTGTTGTTTCATTGATTTTAGAAAATCTTTTGACATGGTTCCAACGAATAACCTTTGGAATAGGTTAGAAGAGTTAAAAAATATTTATGATATGTGATATATTGTTGTAAGGCTACATGAAATTGTAACTACCAAGTTTAGGAACACTAAGGGGTGGTCATAAGAAATTAGTTTGAATATAAGGGTCAATCTAGGTTGTCCCTTTTCCCTTATTCTCTTTGGCATATACATTGATAAGTTGGAATATTCGTTGGGAGAATCTAGTTCCATTGGCCCAACTTTTGTGGTATCATTGTCCTTCTTCTCTATGCTAATGATATTGTTCTTATGGCATGCAATCCCGATGACCTTGATAATCATCTAAGAATCCTTAAGGACTTCTGCTCTGGTATGGCTATGACTATGAACATGGACAAAATAAAGGTTATGATAACCAAATCCTATAAGATCACTTATGACAGTTTTGTATATGAAAACATAGTTTGGAGAAAGTGCCTTCATACAAATATCTTTGAATTAATATTCATCATAAGCTCAATTGGAACTATAGTGTTGAAAAAATGATAAATGGAGGGTCAAAAGCTTATGATGGACTTGAAAATAGGAGTAAATTAGTGGACCTTCAGTTTTGGGATAAGAAAAACCCTCATTTGATACTCTTGTCACTCATGTTATGTTATTCATTTTCCTTCTTCTCTATGCTAATGATATTGTTCTTATGGCATGCAATCCCGATGACCTTGATAATCATCTAAGAATCATTAAGGACTTCTGCTCTGGTATGGCTATGACTATGAACATGGAAAAAATAAAGGTTATGATAACCAAATCCTATAAGATCACTTATGACAATTTTGTATATGAAAACATAGTTTGGACAAAGTGCCTTCATACAAATATCTTTGAATTAATATTCATCATAAGCTCAATTGGAACTATAGTGTTGAAAAAATGATAAATGGAGGGTCAAAAGCTTATGATGGACTTGAAAATAGGAGTAAATTAGTGGACCTTCAGTTTTGGGATAAGAAAAACCCTCATTTGATACTCTTGTCACTCATGTTATGTTATAGAGATATGAAGTCTGAGAGTGTAGTATCTTTTTTAGGCCCCTATACTACTAGTGTAACCCCTTATTGTTATTAGTACAACCCCATTATTATATTTATGTACCCATGTAGTGCCCATATTGTTACTATTGTGCCCCATAGAGGCCCACTATTGTTATTATTATGCCCTTACATTATTATTGTTATGTCGGCTCTGATTATATTATGACACCTTAGACTCCTATATCTAGAAAGGAGGTCTTTTCATTTGTATCATCCAAGAATTCTTCATTTGTGTAATGTAAAGGAGGTTTCCCCCTCGAAGAGGCTGAATTATAAGGTGTTGATCTCTCTTTTCTATCTTTTTGTGAACTGGTTTCATAACAATCTCTAGATAATTTTGGAGAAGGATAGAGAAAATCCAAAATAATTTGATAATATATAATTATAATATTATAAGAAATACACCCTATCCTATACTCCTCATATAAGTGAGCCTCTCCCACATTGAGTGCATGGTCATAGTTAGGTACTTAATGTTCAAGAACAAGTTAAACAACATGGGTGAAAAGAGGCTCCCCAAAATTTCTTTCCACTCCAATCATAAGCACTGCCGACTCTAGTAAGGATGGCATTAAGAAGCAAAATCTTAGCTAAATCATTGGGGAACACAGGAAGATGTCATCCTATACGAAACTAACAATATTAAAAACATCATTACATCTAAACTAAAGAGAATTTGTGGTGTGATAAACAGTTAGAAAATAAAGGGAGTTAAGATATTACAAGGTGGTCAACCCTAATCTAGAAGATCAAAAGCATCTCCTAATTTTGATTAACACAAAGAACTTAAAATTAACATTGCTAAAATACAAACTAACTCTTATGAGTTACATAAAGAAACTGGGTAGTGGACTATTCCCAAGACACCATGGGATGCAAGAATATGTCATCTTTGTGACACTAAGAGGGTTGAATATGAAAGGCACCTTCTCCTAGAGTTCCTCACATACACCCAAATTCGAATTTAATTTCAAGGTATATATTTCAATACCAACCTTCCTAACCTCTAAAGCCACAATTTTGGAACACTTCATTTAATGCTATTTGAAAACATAAATAAGATTATAAAAGAATTTAAATATCCTCTTTTTTTTTAAGGTATGATAAACCAATTATGATTTCAATGGATGTTAATTATTATTATTATCAAGAATATATAAATAATTATATCATTTATTATAAACCAACCTATTTCCATCTTGACTTTGGATCTACCAAGTGTTAAGAGGAATCAAATCTCTTTTCACCCTAAAAGAGGTTTGCACCTCAAGATATTTGATCCCTCTCAGCGCTTAGTAGATCTAGAGTTAAAATGGATCTAGGTTGGTTTAATTATTAATTATAATTAATTGTAATTGTAATTATAACTATAGTATTTTATTTTATGTTTTTAAGTCAAATATTTACATAACATAATAGGATAGGACTGGACAACATCTCTTCATACTAGGCTGTAGAGAGTGCCTCTCAATGTAATAATTAAAATTGAATATATATATATACATATATATATATTTTTTTTTTCTCTCTGTATCCTAGAGGAACCTAACAACGTGCCTGACACGTAAATACTAGTAAACCTTTGGAGGTCTATGACCTGTCCTCCTATGTTGTAAATCAAGTCTCAAACAAGGGGCTTCGAACCTTGGATCTCTTAGTTTTCACAAATTTCACATTACTTCGATCAACTAATTGAGCTGGCCCCAGGGACAAATAAATATAATAAATTTTATTCTTAATAAAAAATTATTAAAAAAAATTATATATTTATTTCTAAAAGAATTAAAATATACCCTCATAATAATAACAAATATTATTTTATTGGGGATGAAGGAGGGGGATGGGTCATATTTGACCTTGAAGGAAAAACGATGTTGCAATATGTATGGGGCCTCAAAAAAGCCACAAACAATTAGAAAAAAGTACCTTGCTCTCTGGAAAGGCCTAGAGATTGCTTCAGAACGAGGAATCAAGTAACTTACAGTCTTTGGGGACTCTCAATCAGTCATTCAAAATTCTCTTTGGTGAGGAAAACTATTAATTCTCTAACCTCTCCCTTGACCCTTAAGTTCCAGGATTCTTTAACAAATTTTGAATAGGTGAAATTCTACCACATCTATAGAGATCTAAATTCTAATGTCGATGATTTAACAAAGAAAGGGGCCAATATGAGTCAAGGGAAAATAGATGTCAATGCAAAACTATGTCCATCTCCGATTCCTTAAATGGGTTCAAATGATTGCATTTTAAGGGTTGTTTGGGAACAATTTTTAATCCTCATTCCCCATGTTTTGAACACACTCGGATTCTTGAAAGTGATCCATAAAATACCATGGATATTCCACTAGGCAATTCATCACAACAAATCTGATAATATTATATTAAAAATCTAAGATTCTACACTATTACAATTTTATTTAATTTCTAGATCTGTAAAATTAATTGTAATTAGTGCACGCATGTAAAAGTAAATCAAGAAGAAAAGTATAGAACAAAAAAATAAGCTCACACACATAATACACAAGATATTCTCTATGGGAAACCCTTTCAGGAGAAAACCCAGCTGGAAGGTGAGGCTGCTTCATTCTCTTTCTCTATCTGGAAGTATGGCTACATATACAAAGAAGTAATGTATGTGGCCTGTGGGTTGCTATAGTGAATAGATCCTCTTTGTGTACTTTACCTTCTATCTCTCCTTGCTATATTTTCTCAACTATGGAACAAAGTGCTCTCGGAAGAATGGAATGTGTCTTCCTCCTAGTGGCATGGTTCTAAGACAACCCGATAGCATACTAGTCGTTAAGTTTGACTACATTAAATCTTCACTAGAGTTACAAAATAGACTCTTCTAGAGTCTTTTACATCACAAACACGTGGCTAGGCCCTTTTCCATGAATAATGGTGGTTGGTGCGGCATCCTCCCGAACTATAGGTGTGAAAACGGGAAGGTCAACTTCTGAGTGGCATAACTTTTGCATACGAACTCTGATTGATGTGATTCTTGCGTTGTTGGAAATATCTATGTGTGTAGAAGAGCATAAGAATGCATTATGCTCAAGTGGAAAAGTTTTACCCCCAGAAAACGTCATTTGATGCCTCAAAATGCTCTCAGAAGGTTTTAGATCCCGTTTCGCCTAACTGGATCCCGCCAGTAAAAACAGTCTCATGAGCTGATTCCTCCACTTTTCCCACTCCAAATGCATTGAGATAGATGAAAAACAATATCATGATCCAATTCAGATCAGAAAGGTTCCCACTTATGTATCACATTGCATCGCCAGACCCATTTCCGACATATTCCTTGCATGGTTTTTCATATGTGTTTTTTTTCGGCGAACAAGTGACTCTTGTTCTTAGCTATGCTCACTCTTTACTGTCATTTATATTTATTTCTCCATGCCCACACATTATTTCTTTCCCTCTCGGTTGTGACATCCTCCTTGGAAAGTATGAGGATGGAATTAACTCCTCTATCCTGCGTGAGATTTCAATCGTTTCACTTCTATCCTAGTGATATTTTCACTGCAATGTCAGATCAATGGCCTCAGGTCAGTTCATACCATTGTTTTATTTTCAATTATATATGGTTACTCAGAGGCAGCTTACATCATCAAAGGAATTCCCAGGTCTTAGCAGCTAGTATTTGGAATTCCATCTCTATTGGTTTTGTTGTTCTGGTTTTTCCTTCTTCCAACCCTCCCTTGGGAGTTTGGCACTCTACCGTTCTCTTCCTTTTGTGATCTATGGATGGAATGGATAATAGTGTGAATCTGCACACTGCTATTTGCACCTTGGGGATTATAGATAAGCTTTTGGACTCCACATAGGCTCTGGTTTCTACAATTAACAACGTGGAAAATCTCATTGAGTGCCAACACTATTCTTTTCAGTTATTTGTGGAATCCAAGCTCTTGGTCCACCATGAAGATATTATGGAGGACTCATTGGAGAGACTCTGCAAGGAGGTTCGACAATTTAGTGCCTGAGTGACAGTTATGGAAATCTCGTATGCACTAGTGGGAAGAGATGGTGAGAAGGACAATGTCAGTGGGGCTCATGTAGGGTTTCAGAGGTCTCATCGAGTTCATGACTTGGAAGAAAATGGTCGTGGTCTGTGTTGATTCCCCCTCGTAGTTGCAGAGGTAGTTTTTTGCTTGGTATGTAGTTTGTCCCATCTTTATTCAATGTTATAATGTTAGCTTGTAAATTTTCTTTTTTTTTGGGCTCCTTTTGTAGAATTTATGGTGAACATCTTTTCAATATCAAGAGCATAGCTAGCCATTAAGACAGTAAACACTTTGTGTACTCTTATAAGGATCTCCCTTTTGTTAATGATGTAAGAGTACTGGCCCAAAATCTAGACTTTTATTAATGTGAATCTATCTATATGTTTCATTAAAAAAATACGAGTTGTCTTTAGTGCGACTTTTTGGAAGCTTTTCTGGTGGGTTTTTCAAGTCTAATTTCTCTAATATCTGGCAAGAATTTATTGAATCACAAGCTTGATGGGTAACACCTACACAATCGAAGTGCCCTAGGGATTTTTCAGGGTGCTGAATCCATATATACAATAAAAAAAAACCAATTTAAATAACAAAAATGAAGATTTGACCTCAAATATTTCTGCCAGATTCCAATACCAAAAAATCTAAAAAATCTCACTAAACAACTCCAAAAAACATATATTTTTTATTAAATATATAAAATTATTTAATTAATAAAAATTACTATAATAAAAAACTTCACCACAAAACATTGACATAAATTCGAACAATGAAATAAATCTTAAAAAAACAATCTAAAAACATATCACAACATCGTTTTTATATATTTTAATATTAAAATATCTTATATTTAAGATAAATATATATTTGGTTAAATTTCTTTCCAACTTTAATTATAATTAGTTATAATATTGGTTTTAAACAATCACTATAAGGTTTTAGAGAATTTTCGGCGAAATCACATAAATAATCATTTGTCGACGCGTTTCGAACCAACTAGTGTGGTTCATCGTCAGGACAAGTTGAAGAACCAATCCAGCTTAGCTAGTTAAATAGTTAGGGCAGAGACTCCAACGGCTAGATTAATAGCGGCTAACTTTGACCTTATGACCCTAGTCTAATAATTAATATTCTTTAATTATTATTATGCCAAGAAATTAGTTAAATTGAGTAAAAGAATATAAGAAAAGAACCCCTATAGGTTAGTAAATCATTTATCTATATAAATAAAATTGTTTATTAATAAGTGTATACATATACACATATAACGATCCCCTATTGGGTTAAAATAATATTAATGGTTTATTATATAATTATCTATCATTTGAATGTACATTAATAATATAATAATTTATTTTTGATTATTAATATTCCAATTATAATATTTAAGTATAAATATACCCAGGTGACCAGGTAAATATAATAATACATATAATTTATTAATGGAATATAAAGATAATAGAAGGGATTAAAATAAAATAATTCTATAAACTATTACAAGATGAATAAAATATCCTCAACCGTTGTTTATAAGGCCAAATACATATTAGAAATTAAAATAGAGATTGAGAAAAGGCCGAATAACCTTAATAGGGATGATGGCTGGAAGATTAGTACTTGCTAGGTCCCAGCCCTGTCTTCCTAGCCTCCTCAGTTCCCCTTTTTTTTATAGGGTTTTAGGGTTTCTTGTTTCCCTCCCCTTAAGAGGTGTTTTCGGTGGTTGGTCCTTTCTTTTCTCGTGATTTATTTTCATTTTTAGCTTTCATTTTTAATATTTTTTTAGATTTTATACTGAATTTATATATTCCCCTTTTATCCTAGCATCCCTATAGTATTGGTATTGTTTAGTCCTATTATTATTCGGTTTATGGGTTATTAATAAGATATTCAATAATTAATTTCGAGCCATGAAATATATTAACCTTATTTCAATTAATCGAATATAATAATATACCAATATTATTATCTTATAACATATCATTATAACGCGATCCTTTTAAGCTATTATCTAAGATGATTTTTCATCCTAATGTACCTAAGATTATTACTTTAATTATAATTATTATATAATTTTATATATATATCTATATATATATGATTAATAAACAATTTAAATTACCATCCTTTATAACAAATTTATTTTAATTTCTAATATGTATTTAGCCTTATAAATAACGGTTGAGGATATTTTATTCATCTTGTAATAGTTTATAGAATTAGTTTATTTTAATCCCTTCTATTATCTTTATTACCTAATATTATTTACATTCGATTTATAGATTATAAGTATTAATATAAGTGTATTGTTTAGTCCTATTATTATTCGGTTTATGAGTTATTAATAAGATATTCAATAATTAATTTCGAGCCAAGAATTTTTTTTTTCCAAGGAAAAAAACGAACTTTTTTATAAGGAATAAAAAAGTTACAAGCACATGAATTAACATTCCAACTTTCACTGTGCGCTTTGAGACCATCATCAATCCTTAAGGAGAGAGAAAATCTTCCCCTTGTATCGTCAAGTCCAACCAAAAAGAAATAAGCACTTTCACGCTTACTTCCAGCACTGTATCGTTGCCTTCTCAAGGCAACTCTGTCAAAACGGTTTGTTAAAACCATATCAAAATTTAAAACATGGGCCTCCTTTTAACATAGGAAAATGACCCACGGATCTGTTTGTAAAGTTTGTTTTAGTAATGTCTATCCACATAAAACAGGAGATAGTACCCATCCGAAATTTGCTTAAACGGAAAACGAGAAACAGACGGAGATATAACAAGAAACGACACAAATAACCAGCATCCTGTAACAACAGAGCATTTTAAGATAGAGAAATAGAGTGCGGAGGGAGATCCGACACACGGATCTGATCGTGCATTTGTTCAGTAATCATCCACGAATCCACGGCGAGCTGCACACCTTCTTTAGAAAACCTGTCTGCCTCTTTATTTCTGTCCCTGTATACATGTTCAATGGAAAAGAAGTTAAAATGGAGCTTTAAACTTTGAATTTCCTCCAGAAGCGGTCTCAGCATATAGTTTTGACACCTATATTTCCCATTGACCCAGTTAATTACATTCAGGGAGTCCCCAAAGATCTGAACCAAGAAGATGTTTTTGCTTATTAGCCATCATAAGAGAAGTTTTAGGGTGGAGAGTTCAGCAAATTTGTTTGTGCCGAGTCCTAAACCCACAGTGGCTTTGAGGGAGTGAGAGGGGCTGATATGGATGACGATCCCAGCACCTGCATAGTTGTTTTGTGCTGCCCCATCGAAATATGCCCATGGGATGCCTTCCCTAATTTGTTCTTCTTTTTTGTGGCCTGAGTTCTGAGATTCTTCAGGTTCCGGGATGCTAGATAGTATAGCTAAACTTTGCATAGCAATCGCCTCTGCTGGAGTACGTTGTTCTCTGAAGATACTTCTGTTTCTAGCAATCCATATACCTAGCAGATGATGGGTGGAAGGTTTCTTAAGTTCCTCTCTGGATAATGGTTCCACCAATATTCCCAAACTAACAGAAAAGAATCCCCCTCCCATCTGACATTTTTCCCTAATAGCTTTTGCACTTCTTCCCAGACTTTCCTTGCAAAAGGGCAGATGACGAACAGATGATGAATGGATTCAGATTCAGAGAAGCGTAGAGGGCACCTACCTGGACCTTGTTTGAATCTAGATTGAAGGATGTCCCAGGTAGGAATTTTCTTTTTTAATACACACCAGATGAATAATCTTGTTTTCTTGGGGCATTTAATTTTAGTAGGGACTTAACCCACCAATCTGGTAGAACCCATCCTTTCTTCTTCATTAGGAAAGAGTACCCCATCTTTGGGGAGTAGACACCAGTTTCAGCATGTGCCCACACTAGTTGGTCCGGTCTGTCCTGGATTCTGACATTTGATCTCTTTAACTCCTGAAGAAAACCTCGCCACTCGATTCCCCACCTGGGGTCGATTCCTAGCTCTTCTACTGACTTCCAAGCCTGGCCCCAGATGGTGGACTGACCCGGATTTGCAATCTGATGAAGCCCATAAATCCCCAATGTGTCAAGGTGAGCAACCAGATCAGGGGATAGAGTGAAAGAATCATTACATCCCACCCAAGGGTCTCTTCCTATTCTAACATTTTCACCATTTCTAATCTGCCAGGCCAAACCTTGTTCAATTACCTTGAATGCCTCCACAGTGGCCTTCCATATCACAGAGAAATTCCTGCCTTTCTTGTTTGTGTTCCTTATCCACTCTTCTAGGGGCAAGGGATCTATATATTTCCGCTTTACTACTCTGGTCCATAGATTCTCAGAAGTAATTAAGTGCCAGCCAAATTTTGCTGCTAAAGAGATGCTAAAATCATAAAGATTTTTTATGCCCCAGCCACCCCAATCTTTTGGCCTTGCAATTTTGTCCCAAGCCACCCAAGGAAGCACTGAATCCTCCTTTGATCCGGACCAAAGGAATCTGCTGCAAAGTTGTTTTATCTTGTGGAGAATGCCTTTTGGGATCCATGTCAAGGTTGCCCAGAACACTGGCATGGCCTGAAGGACTGAATTCACAAGTGTCAGCCTACCTGCTCACGATAACCACTTGAAGCTCCAATGGGAGATTCTTTGTTCAATTTTGGCCACCAGCCAGTTCCAGTCCTGCTTCCTATAAGCTTAAGGTTTTAACCAAAAACCCAGATATTTGAAAGGACTCTCCATCTTACAGGTCTCAAAAGATAAGTGAGATACAATCATTAACTCCTCTTGTCTATTGAAACCCTCCAAAATTAGCTGGGACTTCCTAGAGTTTATTTGAAGGCATGTTGCTTTCAAGAATAAATCAAGAATGCTTTTAAGCTCTTTAATTTCACTTAAAGTCCCATTTGTAAATAATAAAATATCATCTACAAAAAGGAGATGAGTTATGAACAAATTTACAACAACTTCCAAACCTTTAACCAAACCTGATCTTTTAGCATTGGAAATCAACCTGCTTAGACCCTCAGCAGCCAGAAGAAAGAGCAATGGAGAAAGGGGGCATCCTTGCCTCAAACCCCTTTGACTTCTGAAGAATTGGGAGGCGGCCCCGTTTATTAAAACTACAAAACTTGCATTTGAGATACACCCCATGATCCAGCTTATGAATTCCACCTTGAAACCCAGGTGTGTCAACAGCATCCTGAGATAAGTCCAACTGATTCTGTCGTATGCTTTAGACAGATCAATTTTTAGCACGACCCCTTTAGATTTTGAGTTTCTGATGCTGTGAATGGTTTCTTGTGCTACCCCTATAGCTTCGTGAATTTGTCGTCCATCTAAAAATCCAAATTGTTCCGGAGAGATACATTTGGATAGAAACGGTTTCAGGCGAACCGCAATGGTTTTTGCAATAATTTTGTATATGCAGTTACACAAAGAGATTGGCCTGAAGTTCTCAAAAGATTCTGGGTCCTCCTTTTTAGGAATGAGAGCGATGAAGGTTGCATTAAAGGGAGAAAAAACCTCACCTTTTTTCCTTGATTCCTCCACCCCTTCCGTTAGCTCATCCCCTATCAGCTCAAAAAAGTGAATAAAGAGTTCCACTGTCCAACCATCCGGACCCGGACTCTTGTCCTTTGCCATAGATTTTATAATGCTTTCTACTTCCTCCTTTGTCACTTCTCGGAAGAGGTCTTCAGCCTCCTCTCCCTCCACAAAACGGGGGAATGTTTGAGCTATTCTAATAATTTCAGCTAAAGAGACCCCACCTGGATCTGAGAACAAAGATTTAAAATGATTCTTCCCCATATTTGACAGAGCCTCGAAAGACGAGACTTCTCTACCCTCAGGATCCTTTAGCTTCCAGATTGTATTTTCATTTTTCCATCCTTTTGCATAATTGTGGAAAATTTTTGTGTTTTCGTCCCCTGCTTTCAGCCATATTGCCCTGCTCTTGAGTCTCCATTCTTCCTCTTTATTCAATAAAATTTTTTCTCTCGATTTCTCAAGAGTTACAATCCTTTCTTTTGACTCCTGAGTGGCATAAGCATCCGCCTCTGGGGCTTCTAGGGCTCGGAGCTCATCATCTATTTTAATCAAAGCCTCATTTTGTTTTTTCCTTCTATCTGATGCCCATTCAACGGTTGCTTTCTTTAACCTTTTAAGATTTTCCATGAAGAGGGCTCCTTTATTTTCAGAAGGGTCTCTTCCCGAGTGTCTCCAAGTTTTCCGGAACAGCTGGTTAAAAGACTCTTCTTGCAACCAAGAAGCATTGAATTTAAAGGGAGTTGTGGGTTTGGGGGGGGCTTAGAGAGTTCTACGAGGATGGGAAAGTGATTAGAATTCCCCCCTTCACCCACCCATTGCCTGAACATCGGGATATTGGAAGCCATCAGGTCATTGATGAGGAAACGATCCAGCCTTTTTTCTATCCTCTCCTCCCCATTTCTCCGATTCCTCCACGTAGGCTTGGCCTTTATAATGTTTACATCTAACAGCTTGTGGGATAGGAATAATTAAGTAAAAAAATCTGTAAGGGGATCAATTCTAGCCGAGGGACCCCAAGCCTCCGCAGTCCCAAGGGAGAAATTTAGATCGCCTCCTATTAACAGATGTCTCCCTTTTAACAAATCTTTGGCCATGAGGGAATTCCAGAAAGCAGCCCTTGACTGACAGGGTCCATAAACATTTACTGTCAGGAAAGATAAATCGAAGTCAGGGTAAATAACCTCCATGCCTAGAACATTGGGCATTCCCCAATGGCTCAAAATTTTCAATCTGCCATCCCTGCAGCCGATGGCAAGACCACCTGAATGGCCATCTGCATCAAGGGCTACGAAAGACCACCCCG
This sequence comes from Pinus taeda, assembly GCA_000404065.3. Lineage (NCBI taxonomy): Eukaryota > Viridiplantae > Streptophyta > Pinopsida > Pinales > Pinaceae > Pinus > Pinus taeda. Next base: position 164,259 of record APFE031582401.1, read on the forward strand.
AGAGGAGAGTGCAGAGGACTGGTTCAATTTCTACCGCCCTTCCCAGGGTTTCTTGAAGAAAAACCAGATCAGGGTTATAGCGAGAGATAAGTTCCTTCAAAGCCAGTTTTTTGGGTTTACTGGCTAAACCCCTACAGTTCCATGATAAATAGATCATTTTATTACCTCCTCAGGGGGTTTTGCTTCTCTAAGCGCCCCAGGGATCACCATTTGCTTACCATCAGCCACATCTAGTTTTGCTTTGACTTGAGCTTTGGACAGATTTGACTTCCTTCCCCTGCCCTTTTTATGTAAATATTTTGACGAAAAGGGGCCCAAACCACCCACAGGATCCTCCAAAATAGGGGGGGTCAGACTTTTTGCTAAGGGATCTAAGATTGTAAGTGCGAGCAGGGGTGGAAACACCAGGGACCGGGATTTCTAATGAAGCATCTTCACGGTTCAGATCAATTGAGGGAAATTCATCAGTTAAAAATTCAACGTTTGAGATGACATCATTGAGTTTTGAAGCCAGAGGAGAATCCACAGAAGGGATCACAAAATTTGATTCGGGAGAAATGACAGAGATTTGAGGGTCTGATTGCTTACCGGGAGAAATATTAACTGTGGCTTCAGAGGTCACCACTGGAGATTTTCCGGGATCGATATGGTCTTTGTCTACAATTTTTAGATCTCCTTTTGACTGAGGCAGAGCTTCCACCTCCTGCCCTTGAACCCCTTCCATAGGCTTGGTTTCTGAGATGTCCTTGGCCGCCGAGATTGGCTCTTCTCCCATGCTCCGCTCCCACTGTTCAGCTATTTTATGAACCCTCCTTTTACGCCTCCCCAGAGGGAAATCCTTTGCCAGATGACCAAGCTCATGGCATCTGTGGCACCTGAATGGTAACAGTTCATAATCCAACAACTGTTCAAAGACATATTCTCTATATTGCAGATTGATTGAGTCCACTAGTTTTTCACTGGGATTCAGGTGCACCAAAATCCTCACTACAACCCTTTCATGAGTGTCAAGAAAGGATTTGTCGGCTTCCAAGAACGTACCCAGAGAGTTCCCGATAGAGGAAAAGACCGAATCCACCCAAAGGAAAGGTGGGAGACCAGGTGCCCTCACCTAGACGGGAAACTCCTCCACCTTTTCCTTGGCCGCATCGAAGAGCGGAGTCCATCTTTTGAAAAAAATTGGGCGTTTCCCCATAGCCCAATTCCTTCCTTCAACCCATTCCATGGCTGCTTTACTATCAAACCTGATCATGAACCACCCTTTGACCATAGTTTCCATTTTGAAAGACTTTGCCAGTGTCTCCTTCCAGTGGCCTTCCGCCCATTGCTGCAGAAATTTACCTGAGATCGGACGACCCCTTACCCGACCCACGAGCGTGCTCTCTGCCACCTTCAAAGCGTCTTCAACCTGAACATCCATTCCCAATAACAGGTTCCCAGCTAACCTTCTCGCTTTTAGAGTCTTTGCCTTCTTTCTCTTACCCCCAACCCTCTCTCGGTCCAAAACCTCCTCTCTAACAATGCCTGGAGCATCTAATTCCTGCTGGGTTCCAAGCACCTCACTCGCCGAGGGGATATCAACCTTTTCTAGGCATAAATGGCACGGTGCTCCTGATGGGATTCCTTCCTTGCTAGAGGAAAAACTCCCCTTCTCTTCCGGCCCCCCAGTGACAGGTTTTGGGGCATCATACCTTTGATTAGAAACCTTCCCAACTTCGGACTCAAAACCCTTATTTACCGGGTCACCTGAAACCAAGTCCTTTGAGGATAGAGGACGGAAAACTGCTAAGGGGCCGCTTCTTTCACAATCAGCTCTATCCTGGCCATGCAAACTACCTATTGTACTCCATAAACCCTGTCTGGCATTGAAATTTATAATGTCTTCAAGGCCGCCCGACGGACAAAATCAAGCCAAGAATTATATTAACCTTATTTCAATTATATTTGTAACTGATATTATTGGGTTACATTTAAACTTAAATATTATAACTAGAATAATAATATTCATGAAATAGTTTAATGAATTATATTTTTGTTTTCTTGATTTCAAGTATATATGTATATATATTTAATTACTATTAAGCCTGTAGAATTGAAATAATAATTAAAAATAATTATTAAATAAAGGATATACCAATATTATTATCTTATAACATATCATTATAACGTGATCCTTTTAAGCTATTATCTAAGATAATTTAATGTACCTAAGATTATAACTATAATATATATATAGTGATTTTAAATTACCATCCTTTATAACATATTTATTTTAATTTCTAATATGTATTTGGCCTTATAAATAAAGGTTGAGGATATTTTATTCATCTTGTAATAGTTTATAGAATTAGTTTATTTTAATCCCTTCTATTATCTTTATATTCGATTAATAAATTATATGTATTATTATATTTACATGGTTATATTTACCTGGTCACCTAGGTATATTTATACTTAAATATTATAATTGGAATATTAATAATCAAAAATAAATTATTATATTATTAATGTACTTGTTCAAATGATAGATAATTATATAATAAACCATTAATATTATTTTAACCCAATATGGTCGTTTAACATGTGTATTCGTATACACTTATTAATAACAATTATATTTAGATTATATGATAAATGATTTACTAACCTATAGGGGTTCTTTTCTTATATACTTTTACCCAATTTAACTAATTTCTTGGTATAATAATAAATAAAGAATATTAATTATTTGACTAGGGTCATAAGGTCAAAGTTAGCCATTATCAATCTAGCCGTTGGAGTCTCTGCCCTAACTATTTAACTAGCTAAGCTGGATCGGTTTTTCAACTTGTCCTGACGATGAACCACACTGGTTGGTTCGAAACACGTCGACAAATGATTATTTATGTGATTTAGCCGAAAATTCTCTAAACAGTTTTTGACATCTTAGTCAAACTCTGTAAGAGGAAATAGGGTAGACTGATGGTGCATTTCCCTTTTAAGTGCAATAGGAGTTTGATGTGATATAGATATACTATTTTGTAACGACCTTCACACGTAAAAAATTTCTAAATAATGTACACCATTTCATCCCATGGGTGCATTAGCCAGCTTCTAGGGACACCCTTTTTCCAGTTGACAGAGGAAACCCTCGACCTAGACATAAACTGAGTCCATGATTTTTCCTTAAATTGTTTTGTTTTGAAATATTTTTCTCCTTCTAGACTGATTCCCAAGGTTTGTGCTATGGTATCCTCTGAAATTCTAAAAGAGAAGTTGCCTATCAATGCTTTTTCTCCATTAAATGTGAATGCAAATTGCTTAGTCACTTCTTCATTGTTCCCATTAAAATTCTCTAGGAAGGATAACCATTGCTTTTCCCTTAAAATCGTAATACAGTCATCATGATATTGAGAACTATAAAATTTTTCAGGCTCTGCTCTATTGGTCATTTTGAGAAAGAAACTCTTGTTCTAACCCTTTTTGTTTATGCTCAACAATTCAACAAGGGTCTCTCGATTTGTTACCTTTGTTCTGTGCTCCACTTAACCGACCTAGTAGCGCCCTCGGTTCTCAGGGTCTCCTTCTTCAATTGCTTGGGCAGTGACCGGATTCACATCCTTGGATTATGGGCGGAGGTAGAAACTCGTGGTGAGCCTATTTACTATGCTCTCCCTTTGTAGTGCCTGCTGTCTCGGCCTTCTTTGAAATCACAGAGTTTGAATCACTTAATATGGTAACACCCTTTTACGAACTGAGAGTTTTATGAAATGAGACTTAACAACCGACCTTACCCAAATTACTATAATGATAATGCAGAGCGCATTCACATCATAAAGACAGAGGAGTTGTACTGGTTTTCATAGGTACAATCATGAGAATGCCATAGACATATAAGGAGTGCTGGAGTGATGATAACTGATATATGTTGCATGAGTTGACTTGGGTCAAACAATTGTTTTATAACTTGGCTGATTCAAAAATGAATGAAATAGTTAACACTTGTCTCTCCAATGATTCACCACTTGTCCATTACTTGTTGGTACTTGGCCAATTAGGAAGATGATGGATCTATGATAAGGTTTGATGGTCGATTCAAGAATGAGGAGTTAATGACAAGGTTTGAAGGGTGGTGTAGGAAAAGATTTAAAAATCGTAGGAGGAATATGGCAATAGGCTAAAGTGTGTTGGGAAATGATAGCAGAGTTGAGTAGTTAGGAGTTTTACAAGGGTGATGAGTATAGGGGAGTTTTTGAAATTGATCATAAGCAATCATAATCATCATATTTAACACTAAAATAATTCAAGAATTTTAAATGTTAAAAATAAAGATTACAACAATACATTACACTTGTTGGTTGACCAAAAGTTGAGTTGGCATGCATAGGTAGGACCGATATTCATTGTCTAGATATGACTAATTTTCACTGTCCATAACAAGTCCCTTTTGAGATGAAATTGGATATAACAGGTCCCTATGAAATTTGAAGAATGTTTGTACATCTTCCTTGATCCTTGGTGTTGATGTAGCCTTGATGATGAGCAACCTTTGAAACTCTGTTGAAACTTTGTTGAAGTAGCCTGATGTATCTTGAATGCAGCCTTTAATAGGCCCCTTTGATGTTTGTTGAACAGGTCCCTCTAATATTGGTACCAGTAACATAGTCTTCTGAACAGGTCCCACTGCATATTGCTTGAATAGGTCCTCTCATTAGAACAAAAACAAAAACAACTCCTTTATTGAAATACTGAAGTGCTTAAATAAATTCTTTGAAGATTTACAAATGAGGAGATGAGATAAGGAAAAAAAAATGTTGATGCTTCTCCCCCACTAAAGCTTTGACTTGTCCTCAAGTCATTATTGAAGCAAAGAACCAAATAGTAAACAAATAGAACAAGGAATTCTTACTAGCCAAAGGATTGGTTTTCAAGTAAGAATTCTCGGTTAGAGTGTGCCAGAGTCTGGTTTTCACATCTAAACCTTTATTATTATTATTATTATTTTTAATTAATTGATATTATATATATATATATAATTATATATTATAATATTTATAATATATATATATATATATAATATATATATATATAAAATGAAATGAAATGAACTAAGGTAGAGATATCATAGCTAAAGGCTGCAATATCTCAACCTCCCTTTGTTTGAGATACAGTTTGAAGAAAATCTCCTTGCTGATGGGCTTATGATAGAGTTTCAACCTATGGCCATTGACAAGAAAGGGGTGGCCTTCTCCATCAACGGTGATAAGTTTGACTGATCCATTTTCATAAACTTGAACTATTTCATATGGGCCCATCCAATGTGTGGTAAATTTGGCTTTATGATCTCTGAATTTAGAGTCAAAGAGTAAATCCCAGTCTCCTTTTTTGAACTATTTCTTTTTGATGTGTGCATCATGCCACTGCTTCCTTTGTTTCTGCATTAGGAGTTTTGTCTCCTCTGCTTGCTGCCTCATTTCATCCAGTTGGTTTAATTGCTGAATTCCTTCTTGTTGGGCTTCATCGAGATCAATTCCTAAATCTGCAGCCATCTTATAAGTATGTATTTGAAATTCAATAGGAAGCATTACCTCTTTTCCTTACACCAACTGATATGATGTAAATCCTGTAGTGTTCTTCCACGTGATTCTATAAGCCCAGAGTGCATCTTTGAGCTTCTCTTCCCAATTCTTTCTGTTCATTGCTACGGTCTTAGTGATAATTCTTTCCAATGCTTTATTTGTGGATTCCACTTGGCCATTGGCCTGTGGATGGTAAGGTGTACTTTTCCTGTGCTTGATTTGATATTTTTATGTGATGTCTTTGACTAGCTTTGAAGTAAAATGAGTACCTTGATCTGTCACTATCTCCCTTGGTACTCCATACCTTACAAAAATTTCTTCAAAAAGGAAGTTTACCGCTGTTTGTTCAGTTGCCCGGACTAGTGCTTTGGCTTCAGCCCATTTTGTCACGTAATCGGTACATACTAGTATGGACTTTTTGCCTTTGGAAGTTGGATTGATGGGTCCTATGAAATCTAGAGCCCATTTTTCAAATGGCTCTAAGTGTACTTGAGGCTGAAGTGGCATTTCATCTGTCGCTGTTGGTCTACCCATTCTTTGACAGCTATCACAACTCTTCACATACTTCTTGGAATCCTTAAAAATAGATGGCCAATAGTATCCAAGACTAATAATCTTGAGTGTTGTTCTTTTAGCTGCAAAATTCCCACCACATGGTCCATCACGGCAAGATTTTAAAATATCAATTATTTCGTAATTTCTTACACATCGTCCAATAATCATACCATAACTAGTGTAAAATAAATCTCCATTAACCCATGAGTATCTAGCACTTTGTTTGATCAACCTCTTCTTTTCCTTTGGAGTAAAATAGGGAGGTGTTCCTCCTGTGGACAAATATTTGGCCAAGTCAGCATACCAAGGATTCACTATTGAAATTGCAAATAAATTTTCATCTGGAAAAGAATCTTCAACCGGAACAACCTCACCTGGGTTTTGCAGTCTAGAAAGAAAATCTGCCACCTGATTCTCCTTACTTGGTCTATCTAACACTATGATATTAAATTCCTTTAATAATAACAACCATCTGGTAACTCTCCCATTAGTTATTGGTTTATTCATTAAATACTTAATGGCAGAATGGTCAGTATGTAAAAAAACCTCATAACCAGTTATATAATGTCAGAATTTATTCACAACATGTATGATTGCAAGAATTTCTTTTTCAGTGACTGTGTAGTTTAATTCTGCAAGTGTCAGATTTTTACTAATGAAGTAGATGGCATAATGGAAAGACTCCTCCTTTTGGCCTAATGAGGCACCTATTGCAGTATCAGATGCATCTGTAAAGATGTGAAATGGTAGGTTCCAGTTAGGTCCTTTTAAGACTAGTGTGGTTGATAACTTTTCTTTGAGTGTTTCAAATGCTTGCTGACAATTATCATTCCATTTGAAAGGTGTATCTTTTGCTAGAAGCTTAAACAAAGGTAAAACTATTTTATTAAAATGTTCAATAAACCTTCTGTAATAGCTTGCATACCCAAGAAAACTTCTTACCTCTTTTTGAGTCTTTGGAATTGGAAAATTGACGACGATCTGGATTTTTGATGGATCAACTTTCATGCCTTGAGAAGAAATATAGTGTCCTAATAGTATCCCTTCATTTAACATCATAAAACACTTTTCATTACTCAAGAATAGATTAGCTTCAATACATCTCTTCAAAGCTTTTACAATATTCTCTAATGCATGCTCAAATGAATTACCATACACTAAAAAATCATCCATGTAAACTTCAACACAATCATGAACTAAATCAGCAAAAATAGCCAATACAACTCTTTGAAATGTAGCTAGAGCATTGCAAAGTCCAAATGGTAAAACATTATAAGCATAAGTGCCCCAGGGACAAGTAAAAGTGGTTTTGTCCTGGTCCTTTAAGGCTATCCTAATCTGGTTATAGCCACTGAAACCATCAAGAAAAGAGAATGATGATTTCCCAGCTAATGTGTCTACCACTTGGTCAATAAATGGTAGTGGGAAATAATCTTTGAGGGTTTCTTTGTTTAATTGTCTGTAATCAACACAAATCCTCCACTTGCCATTTTTCTTGGGCATTACAACCAATGGGGATACCCACTGACTGTCAGAGATAGGATAGATAAAATTGACTTTCAACAATTTTTGTAATTCCTCTCTAACAATATCCTGAAGCATGGGATTCATTCCTCTTTGCGGTTGCCTCACTGGTTTGATATTACTATCTGTATAAATGTGGTGAGTGCATGTTTCAGGGTGAATTCTGTGCATATCAATGTACTCCCAAGCAAATGCTTTCTGGTATTTTCTCAATAATTGTATCAATTTTTCCTCCTGAGATGAGTCTAGGTGAGTGCCAATATTCAAAGTTTTTCCTAGACTAATCTCTATGGTCTTGCTCTGTGTGTTTGTGATAGATTGGATAGGAAAAATGTTCTGAAATGTTGTTTGCAAGGAATGAATGGTGAATGTTTCCTGAAAATTTTGTGCCAAAATTTCATCTGTAGCATGGTATTGGTCATTTCTCAATTCTTCGAAAATATTAGGTTGAGAAAGGAATAATTCTACCAAATCATCATTATTATGTTCTTGAAAATCATAGATTTGGTTGATGCTGAAAAAAGATTGAACTTCTGCCTTATCATTGTAATCATCAAGCCATAATTTGTGTGCTACTGCTGGTGATTGTGCTGATGGGTAAAGAGTGAGTTGTTTTCTTTCAGTTCCTCATGAAATGATCATATTACCTGATCTACATCCTATGAGTGCATCAACAGTTGCTAACCATGGTCTACCAAGGATGATAGGGTGTCCTCCTAAATTGGATTTTGGCTGAAGAACTAAAAAGTCCACTGGATACTCCCAAGAGTCCAATGAAACAATTATGTCCTCCAAAATCCCTTCAAGAATCACTTTAGACCTATCAGCGAGTTCTAGAACAATTGTTGTGTGCTGCAAGTTTGTGAGCTAGAGTGTTTTCATTGTTTCAAGCGTCATCACATTTATTGCGGCCCCAAGGTCAATTAAGGTGTTTGGAATATGTATGTTGTTAATGATTGTAGTGACTTTGGGAATACCAGGATCAACATACTTTTCCATCGAGATGTCGTTTGTCATAAAGCCAACTAAATGTCCAATAACATGAATAGTTTGTGGATCAACTCTTTTCCTGGTAGGCTTCTTAAGGCGCAGTTCTTTGATGGATTTAGTATATACGGGAATGTCAACGGAAAAGGTGGTGGATGCAACGATTGCATTTGTTTATTTTTGATGTCATCATTTTGTTTCCTTAGAGTTGGAGTTGGAGTTTCATTTTCTTTGTTTTCTTCTTGTTTATCAGCTGTTGGAGACTCTTTGTGAAGTACCTTACCAGACCTTAAATTGATATTTTGCAAAGGTAATGTGGGATATGATGGTCCCTCATCTACATTATAAGCTGGTCTCTCTGCTCTGTTATTTGGATTTGGTACAGGTTGAGCAGGGATTTGAGTAGGTCTAGGAGGTTGTTGGTTAGATGGAAGTTATAATTGTGGTGGATTTATTGGTGGAGGAGCAGGCAATGCCTGTTGAGTGGTTTGGGGTTGATGTTGGTAAACAACTTGTTGTTGAGGATATTGTTGATATGGTTGAGGATATGGTGAATATGGCTTATGATACTGTTGATATGGCTGCCAATATGGTTGGTATGGTTGAGGATATGGTAGATATTGTTGAGAGTATTGCTGAGATGGTCTCCATTGTTATTGTGGGTAATTTTGGTGCTGCCATGGCATGGGTACATTCCACAAATTCTGAGCATACATATGATCTTGTGCAGGAAATTGCAAATTCTGGTTTGGGAACATACCTTGAGGTGGAGGTCTTGGCTGCCATGGTCTCTTTGCACCCATGAAATACACATTCTCCATATCTGTGTTAGCTGCCACATTACAATTCTGAAAAAATCTTGACTTTAGAGCAATGAAATATATCCTGATTTTCAGTACAAAAGGCACAAACTTGAATGTTTTCTAATGGGCAGTCTTTTAAGGCATGTTTCTTCCGGCATTTTGGACAAAAGACAACCATCATTTGATCTTCCTATTCTTGTATTTTCTTGGCTTTAAGAGTGTCAATTTGAGTTCCTAAGGTACTCAATAGATCTGTTTTGAATTCTTCTAACAAATTTCCTATTTCAGCTCTTGTGACGCTTGCTGAAGCAGATTTTGTGGCTTTGGATGATATGGCTCTTTTTCCAATTTTGGCTTTGCTCCTAGAATACTTTTCACATAAATCAGAAATTTCTTCGAAACTTAAGGTGGAAATATCACCGTTTCCCATCAAATTAAGATCATCTAAGTATTCCTCTCAAATGCCCTTCAAAAATATTGTTCGAATGAGATCAAGAGTCATGGATCAATGTTTTGATTTTTGTAAATTGTAAGCAAATCGTTCCAAGTACTCCTCTAGATTTTCATCCTCTTGTTGATTCATCCTAAAGATATCATCTTTTGAATCTTTTGATCTACAATAAGGTTGGTATTTCTTTACAAATATTCTTCTCATGCCATCCCAATCAGTTATTGCATGTTCACCAAGCCCCATGAACCATCTTAGTTCTGATGCTTTTAATGTTGTTGGGAAGAGTCTAAGCCTATGGGCATCATCTGTGTAACCATATGTTCGACATACAATGTCAAACTCAAACAAGAATGAATCAGGATCTTCTGAATCCATGCCAAAAAAGTTGTTAACACAGAAGGAGGTATGTTTTTCATTTTTATTTCCTCATCATGATTGTCTTCTGGTTCTTGAATAGGAAATTTAAAGGTTGAATCTTCCTCCTCTCTTTGATCTTGTTGTTGTTTAAGAGTGGGTCTTCTTGCTGATCCTCCTCCTTCCTCAACCATTTTGATAGATTCCTCTGGTGATTTAATTGCTTGTTCAGTGTCACTTGTTCCAAAGAGAAGTTGTTCTAGAGACTGTTGAGTTATTTTTCTACTTTCTCTTTTTGTAGAGGATTCAAGGAGATGTTTCTTCTATGATTCGTGTGCCAATAGGATTTGTCTCTTAATAAGTGTAAGTCTTTGCCCTGATTTGTGTTTATCCTCTAATTTTTGTATGGTGACTTCCTGAGCTGGTGTTGTGTGTTCAATTTTTCCTAAAGGGTCTGCTCCTGGTGGTAGGTTAGTTTTTGGATGGGGGGTTTTTATGAATCTACCTTTATTATCTCTAGATCTAGGCATAAGCAAACATGACTTCTAAAATGACAACTAAAATCAAATCTATGATTTTTTTTTGTTTTGTTTTTTTTTTTTCAAAATCCTCTAACTACGCCTCCCTGACAACGGCGCCAAAATGTAGTGGCCAATGTAGGGTGCTAGATTAGACTAGATTTAATATCAACCAAGGTAGGTAAACATAGAGGCACGTGTCTAAAGTCTATAGACCTAAAAGGATCTCATCTACCTAACTAAGTGTCTACTGTGACAGGCTACAACACTCCTTTACAGGAGATTGAAATATGTTTCCTCTCACAACTTAACACCCAGATCATCTAATTTAATTAACTGTTCTAAAGAAACAGTGTGTTACTAGTATGAGTTTTCAACCCTCTTACAAGGATATCATTCACAAAATCTCGTTCCAACTAACACACTAAGAATTCATGAAAACCAAAAGATCTTTTAAGCACACTGAATTTTAAATGCATGAAAACAGAGTCCACAGAGATACTTCGAAATTCAATGGTCGATCAAATCTTTTACAAGATATTGTTCAATAATCTAGCAATCGAATTATCAAGTTATCACCATGAATATTACTTGCAAGAACTTCTAATCAAATCAATAAACTCACAGGCAAGAAAATAACATTTAACGCTATTCAACACTATTCAGATTCGAAAACGCTATGGAAATGAAAATAAAAGTATACCAATCTCCACGTAGGGCCCGTCCATGCTTCAATGGCACACTTAGGAAACTTCAAGTGATGAAAACGTTAATGCATAAGCACTATAATGGTAAAACGATGCCTGTAATTAAGTTTTGGAAATCAAATCACATGAAAGAGCAATTTTTTGGAAACAATACACGAGAACAACAACCGTTTTGGACAATACAATACACAGTCCTTTTATCTGCTTGTCTCCTATCCTATATTCACTAACTTTCCCTCTATAATTGAATGTACATACATTATTATGCAGGTGTTTCTGCTTTTACAAAAAGAGTGATTTTTGTCTTTTCTAATCTTAACTGAAAGCAAAACGAAATCAGTTTAGGTAACTCTGGCTTTTTGCTGCTTTTGTGACCAAAAAAGCTGGGTTTGACTAGCATTGACCATGTATCCAGGAGCTTTAGATTCGCTGTTGAATAGATCTTTCACCATGTATGTACATTCCAACTCATGTTCATATCCTCTGTTTTGATTTTCCCGCCATGCCATGTGTCACATCATAAACCATTTACAGGAAGTCATGACATCCTATAATTTTGTTGAAAATTTCTAATTTTTAACATAAAAATTCACAATTAAATTTAATGTAAAATAACAACTATAATGCTTTGATTAATCAATTTCAATGGACTATGAGGGGTTTATGGGAGAAAATGATAAACAAATGATGGATTTCTAGAAGAAAAGGATGGTAATGAAATGGTACCAACATTCATTACTATCTTGGCATTGAAGTAACCCAACATCTAAAGTCCATATTTCTTTCTCAAAAAAATACATTGGAGATCTCTTGAATAGGTTTGGCATTACATAGTGCAATCCTCTTACTACTCCAATGGAACAAAACTTAAAGCTCACATCTATTGAAGGAAAAGAATTTGAAGATGCAACAAAATATAGACAGCTTGTAGGAAGTCTCAACTACCTAACTACTACTAGACCAGACATTTCGTTTGCTGTTGGAATCCTCTCCAGGTTTATGAAAAAGCCTTGTGAGGGACATTGGTCTGCTGCAAAAAGAGTTCTAAGGTAATTGAAGGGAACTCAAGACTTTGGAATCAAGTATACAGAGGTGGACGACTTTAGTTTGATTGGATACTCTGATTTAGACTTCGATAGAGACAAAGAAACTGGGGTATCAACTTCAGGATATGTTATGAGTCTTGGAGATCATGCAAACAATCAGTTCCATCAAATTCCACAACAGAAGTATATTATTTCCTTTCCTCTTTTTTTTATATAAACTTGTCACACGGAATGAGTCGATCTTGCGGACAAGATAGACCTTCCTAGAATCTAATGAAGACCTAATGACAAACAAACCAACTAGACACTATCTTTCTCTAAA
>APFE031582401.1:218532-230893 GCA_000404065.3 Pinus taeda
ATATCAAATCTCATAATGTATATGCTACTTGGCTATGTCGAACCAGCGTGTATACACCCTTTCACCAAAGGGAACCAACGTACAGATCTGAAAATAATTAGTTATACTTTCATTGCAATTTTCTACTTCAGATATACCCAGATCATCAGATATAAAGGATAAGACATGTGTCAGTATTCAGATCTGAACTATTCATGATCATACAATATAACGATAATGCATTTTAGTCTTCATGATCCTGGTCCATCAACCTTCATTTTCCACATCGGTGCATCCTTAGCAAAGCATCTCATACCCATAACCTGCATACTAGATCTCACACTTCATCAGATATTCATCACTTGCACACTTGCACTTTGGCCTAATGATCTTCTTCTCCTTATATAGGTTTAGCCTCTCTCAATACCATGGTCCAAAACCACATAGGACCGATACCTTGGACCCAATACCTGGGGTCAATACCTCAGACCAAATACCATGGACCAATACCAAAACACCATGGTCCAAATACCACGGACCAAAACTTAGTTTTCCAACATGTACGTGCCTTTCCTTCTATGAAAGTGCGTGTGTATGTTATACGCACCTTTGTATATATTGAACCTGTGTGTATACGTGACTTGGTATATAGTGAACCTGCGTATACCTTTTCGTATATGTGACTTTGTATACAATGAACCTCTATGTATGCGTGGATTGCGTATACTTTTCTTTCTTCATTCTTGCTGTTTACCTGCTATATTGTGATGTTTCATTTGAGAGAGTTTCCATCAAGGAAAACACTTGTGTCATACCTATATCATAATGCCAACACCAGATGGATATGGATTTCTTGGAAATATCACTAGGAGATACTTATGGATATGCTATCAAAATTGAGCAGAAATTAAAGTAGAGAAATAAGTAGGTGTTCATGTCTACAAATCCACTACAAAAATCTTTGTAAAGGTGGTCCAAATTCATAAAAAAAGAGATAGAGTAAGGAGATCCAACCTCAAGAAAACCATCCCAATTCACATACAAAGAAGGGTAATGGGAAGTAAGAGAAGGACATTGGAAAGTAATGTGAGTTCCACAAAGGCCCCGAGCACAACACTCATGAATGTTTCTTAAAACAATCATTATTGGAAGATCTTAAGGAAAAGGAAATAGATTCTATATTTTAGTTTTATTTAGAGTAGGATAAAAGAAATTGGATAGTCAATACATAACCCAATACTACCATCACAACCACAAATATCCATCTAGAATATCCTGACGAGCCTAAAGAAGGGGAGAACTTCTTCCATTCACATATTTTCGTGAAGGGGACCCCAATACATTTTATCATTGACAGTGAGATACAAAAAAACCTAATATTCATTGAGGTCATCAAGAGAATGAAGTTGCTGACAATGCCACACTCTTAGCCATACACCATTAATTGATTGAGCCATGGAGAACACATCTACGTCATCTAGCAATGCCATCTATCCTATGGCATCAATCCCATTAAATATTGAAGTTTGTGATGTTATTTTAGGAAAAACTTATATGCAGGAACATCATGTTGTTTATAAGTCTCATCCCCATAGTGTCATTGTTACTCTAAGAGGCCATCTCTACAAGGTACCATAGGTAGTTCCAACTACTACAAATTTATTGATCTCAGTGAAACAACACAAAAGGTAATTTATTAGACTACAAAGTTTATCCTCTTCACGTTTTAGTTAGAAGGATAAAGGAATTTCACTATGATCACCACAACCTCAACACAAGGTATCTCTACACAATGGAAGTAAGTGCAATATTGTAGAGACACGTAGATATATATTCACTTTTCCTATGGGGGTGCCTCTACACTACCACATAAAACACTCAATTAAGTTTATACGTGGGGCTTCTTTACCTAATGGCCCAATATATAGATTCTATGTCTTGGAGAATTAAGGAAATAAAACATCAAAATCATGAGCTCATCCAAAAGGGACAAATTTGACTTAGGTCGTCATCTTGTGGGAGTCTAATTTTGTTAGTGTAGAAGAAGAATGGGACATGGATACTTTCAATTGATTATAGAGCCTTAAATAAAATCATTGTCAAGTATAAGTATCCATTTCCTAGGATTGATGATCTTCTTGAATAGCTTAAGGGTGACAAATTATTTAGTAAGATTGTTTTGAAGTCAAGTTACCACTAGGGTCTAATTGAACAAACTATTATTTGTCAGACATCCTTAAAATTTAAAGAATGCCTTTTTGAGTGATTGGTCATGCCCTTTGGCTTGACTAATGCTTCAACAACATTCATGACATGTTGAAAAATGCAACAAGAAAGTTAAGCATGTGTGATAGGAGTTCATTTAAGCATGTATGCTTGCTAATTTGTAGCAATCAAGGTCAATTATTTCAAGTTGTTTTCAGTTAAACTAGTTATAACTATTGATGAACTAGTGGAAGGTAAATTGTGTAATGGGACAACAATTTAACTCTATGATCATCTAGTTAACTGATCAATCAACCCAAAATATCTAGTGCATGCAAAGAATTCAAGTTCCCCACCCATGGTGGAGATTCCAAGGCAGTGTAACATCAATTGTAGACTAGTATTGAGTACTAGTCTTGAGTGTACAAGTGTTGCATGCAATCAAAGGATCAATCTTGGGAATTTCAAAATCAGTTGGAGGAGAATTCCTAAATAATAGGGGCTTAATTCCTCAGGATTTGCGCAAGGAAATAGGGCCTCAAGCAGAGGAAAAAAATGGATAAGATTGGATTAGAGCTTCTCATTGAGCAGAGAGATAGGTTATTCACTTGCAAATTGAGCTTAGAGTGAGCTAGAAATTGTAATACATTATTTATTCATCTGATTAATGAAACCATGCTTAAGGGGTTTTTAGTAGTTGCTTTCCCCTAGAAAAATACTACGGATGTGTGTTATTTCTTATTGCATGTCTAAGATTGTTGTTCTAAATTGTGAATTATTTTTTGTAGAGTAGTAGAGTAGAATTGTGTCTCTTGATTTAGATTAAAATTTCTTGAGAAATTGAAACTCTACACCATAATTCTACATGGTATCAGAGCATAATTTAGATTAGAATAGGAATTTTGAAGTTGTTTCCCAGGAGGATTGAATTTACAGTTTAGTGTAGCATGATCTCTTCAGAGTTGGGAAGATGAACTTCAATGAGATGAGATTAGAGTATGCCTTGGAAGGAAACTCAAATTTCATTGCGTGGAAGGATAACATGGAGGTGGTATTGGATGAAAATGGATTGCTAGAATATGTCAAGATAGATATTGCAAAACCACAGGCATCTGATGCATAAAAGCTAGCCCAATGGAAGAAAGATGTAGCTAAGGTGAGGAGAATAATATTGGAGGAAGTGTGAGACTACATTGTCTCAAATATCCATGGGAAAGAAACTCCTTTCATAATGTGGAAGGCAGTGACAGAGCTTTTCAAGAGTAGAAGTGACCATAGGAAATTGGTGCTCAAGGACAAACTTCGAAATATCAAGATGTAGAAGAATGAAACTATTTCATGGTATCTAACCAGATTTACACAAGTTCATGATGAACTTGGTGGGTTGGTGCTAATGTTGCAAAAGATGACTTGGTAAGCCTAGCTATTCTAGGCATTCCTAAAATCTAGCATAACTGACAAGACTCAGTGAAAAGAAGGGATAAATTATTGAATTGGGAATGCTTGTGGTCTGATTTGGTACAAGAGGAGATAATGCAGAATACCAAAGACAAGACTTCATCCAAGGGTGGCGATGAAGAAAAATTTGCGTTAGTTGGGAAGGGAAAGAAGGGAAAATGGAAGAAATCTCAAACCAAACCAGAATCCAACAAAGGGGGCAAGAAGAAAGACTTGTCCAAAATAAAATGATTCAATTTTCATGAATTTAGGCACTATACCATGAAGTTTCCATACAAAAATTCGTGCAAGAAGAACTCATTAGGAACAACAAGTGAAGCCTTGGCTTCACAATTTGAGTTTGACTTCACCCTTATCACATGCATGACTAGCACAATTATGGGGAGCGTATGGTACTTGTACTCAGGTGCATCATTCCACATGATAGGGTGTAGATATTTTTTTAGTTACCTGGAGAAGAAAGATCTCGAGATGCATATTGAGTTAGGGGGAAATGAAAGGCACAATGTGAACAAGATGGGTATAGTCACCTTTGAAAGGGAGTTGAGATCCTCTCTTAGACTCAAGGATGTCATGTCTGTTCCAGGCTTAAAGAAAAATATCATCTCTGTTGCGATTTTGGAAGACGTGGTTATGATGTGATCTTTAGCAAAGGGAAACAATTCCTAAGACACATAGCCATGGGATAGGTGAATTAGACCGGGGTTCGTGTGAAGAACTTGTATAAAATTGTTGTGAAATATTGTTTTGCATTAAGTAGTAAGAGAGAGAAAGTGAAGAGTTGCAATGTTGGTGAACTTTGACACAAAAGATTGGGCCATTTGCATCATGGTGCCCTAAAAATTATGTAGCAAATAACCACTGGCCTCCCTAAAGGAGCACTTGAGTAGAAGGATGTATGCAAGAGTTATACCTTGGGGAAGTATGTGATATCCACATTCCATGATCGAGACAATAAAGCACATGCAGCCTTGGAAAGAGTCCACTCTAATGTTTGTGGACCTTTATGAACAACCTCAACTACTAGACATAAGTATTATGTTATATTTATTGATGATTTCTCAACGAAGCATTGGATCTTCTTCATGTGGAAGAAAGATGAGAGATTCTCCAATTTTGTAGAACTCAAGGCACTAGTAGAGAAAGAAACTGACAAGAAGGTGAAGGCTCTCAGAAGTGACAATGGAGGTGAGTATGTTTTTGTGATGACCCCAGTAATTGTAAATATTTAATTACTGCAGTTAAACAAACAGGATATTACTGTTTAAGTTTTAATATTTATTATTTTGATTAATTGTGCATGAAGGAAATTATTTTATGACTAACATGTAACTCTCACATGTCAGGTAGTTAGGGTAGGAGGTTACCTATCCCCAACTACTTCCAAGAAGATTTATTCTCCACAAAGATCAAGAGGGTAGAGGTACCTAAGATAAGAGGGAGGAGAAAAGGAGAGAGGAATACAAAAAGGTTTATGTGTTGATATGTCAGAAGAAGTTTATAATCTATGTATGGTTAAGACCAGATAGATGTGACAAAGATTTCTAGCCTTACTGCATTGAGCAGCAGCTCGGGGGGAGACTCAAGCTTGGAAGCGAGTCTCAAGGTTGGGAGGAAAATTCAGTAACATATAGTTGTTTTGGTCCAAATAGTCGACAGTGATTAATTTCCAAAGAAAGATAAGTATTTATCACTTCTTGAAGGTTAAATGCATTTTGAAAAATAGAAGTATTTATGCTAATTTATTAAAGGTACTTTGAACAAAATACGTATGCTGATGAATAATTGTATTCTTGAAAACATAAGTGTTTATGCTATTGATTGAAGGTATTTTGGAATAGAATATGTATGCTGGTAAATAAATGTAATTTGAAACAAAAGTATTATGCTATTAATTAGTTGAGACCTTGAACATAACGAGAATAAGTGTGTTCTTGTAACATAAGCATTTAATCTATGGAGTAAACATAATCTTGAAATAGAATTGACATGCTATTAAAAAGGGTTAATTGAACCAGTAAAATAGAGGCCAAATGCTCACCCAAATAATTTCATAAACTGGAAGACCTGAAGGATAACTTGTACATCCTGCTAAATAGAGAAAACATAATTCTTGAGAGGAATTCTTCCTCTAGGGTTACCATAGGTAAACCCTCCAGAAACAGAGAAAACTGAATAAATATAGGAGTTATTCACAATATGTCGAAGAACTCCTTAGCCCAAGAAAATTAAAATCTAAAAGAATACTTGTAAAGAAATTATTAACTTCCATTAATGAATAAATAAATAGGTTACTCCATGCCCGACCTTTTACTGTTAAGAAAGAAAATAAGCAATGGAGATACACAGGACTTGGAGGCCGACCCCATCCGCTAAATCAATTAAACTAGAAAGGAATTAAAAGAAGTAGTAAGCATGTAACTGTCTCATATG
This sequence comes from Pinus taeda, assembly GCA_000404065.3. NCBI lineage: Eukaryota > Viridiplantae > Streptophyta > Pinopsida > Pinales > Pinaceae > Pinus > Pinus taeda. The sequence continues at coordinate 224,608 of APFE031582401.1, forward strand.
CAAGAAAGTGATATCTAAATGTAGAAAAATCAAACCAGAATTACTAAACCCTGCAAGTAGGTTATCGTTGTGAAGCAATATCACCGAGCTTGAAGGGCAAGGGGTCAAATTTTCCTTATGACTAGTAAATTAAAATGACTGAGGCTTGCTACAAACCAACTAAACAGTAAAGATCTAAATTCTCTTCTCAAAAAATAAATTGGGAGGGAGGAAAATAAATTATAATTTCTAAAACAACATGCATATAATTAGCAAGCTAAAATACCGTGTTCCTGAGATAAACACCAGATAGATATCTTTCATTTCCAGCATAAAACCTTAAGACAACATCCATAATATTACGAAAGATAACTTTCAGAGAAAGTTCTTCAAATTTGAGGAAAGATTCCATATAAATGTTCATAACCGCAAAACAAGGATAGGCACTGTATATATCAAATTACAAATTCTAGGTTAATTCATGCACTCAGAATTGAAGGAACTAACGTGAAGGCCCATCATAGGAAACTAATCTAAAGAAATTATTACAATAAAAGAGAAAATGACTTTCAATAGTATCCTTAAACTCATGTGCGCAATACAACAAGATGACCCAAGACCGATAACTAAGAGTTTCTGAAACAATATCCACTTTACTCAGAGGCTGGAGTAGGGACAAGTTTGCAGCCTTGAAACTAGGGAGCCTCTCCATCGAATAACCATTTTCGAGCAGTATGAAGCCTCTTACGGAATCTTGCAAAAACACAAGAACCAATTAGTAGGATAAATGAGAAAAATTGTAGATTTATGGAAGCAAAATAAAAAAAAATACAAAAAACCCTATACCTAGTCTGTGGTTGTGACGACGATGCAGCGCCTTCATAACAGAACCTATGAAACCCTCCATTGCGAGTCTGTAGGTTTAAGGGAAATAAAATCATAACCATGACAAAGATAACTTGAGGAATGGTAAAGGGAATGAAACACATAGAAATAAAGTTAACCTGTGAGTACTCTGGAGCCATGATTCAGAGTTGGAAAATGCTACCAGAGGTGAAGAAAATGACGGAGAACAACTCTTGAGCAAACCAATAAGGTAAGGAAATCCCCATCGCTGTTGGATCATGCTCCGCAACAGAGAACCATTGATGAGGGAGTGTTGCTTTCAAGGTAGAGCGAACATCTGTAAAACATAGTGAAGAATCCAGAACCCTGCTCTCGCCATCTCACGGGTAGCCAAGATCGATACATTAGGATTTCATTAATAGCTTTGTACTTGGAAGATATTTCATAATGTTAACTAGTGAAACGTATATGTTAATACTATTAATATATGTACTCGATACATTGGCCTTCAATGTATTCGTGACAGGTGTAACATTTGCATAAATGTAATAAGTAATTCGTATAGTAAAACATTACATGCGTAGTTTTTATTATTATTATTCACTTATATCGGTGATATTTTGTTTAAGAGATATGACAAGTGGTATCAGAGCGCTTAGGTTACAAAGCTGAGACCTATGGAAATAAATGAATAACAACATTTGTGATGTGCACAAAGAAAGAAATAAAAATATACAACATGAGGAGGACTAGAATTACACCCCACGGATCTGTTACAGGTACAGGACCGACATCTTTTCAAGAATCCAATCCTGAGGTATGGGTACAGTTGGGGGAAGAACCGAGCAATACCAACACTGCAATCTTGGAAACTGTGCAAGAAGTGAAGGATGAGGTGGCTGGTTATGGGCAGATAATGAAAGGATGATGCACGAGCAGGAAAATATTATGAAGAGCCTGTCTAATAGATAGAATCAATGACAACCAATTCCCAGTCCAGAGCATGAGAATATGACTGGTGAACAAGATTTTCGAACCACGAATTTAGGAACAGAAGGCAGCGAAGAAAATCAGGAGGAAAAATCTGATAATGCATCAGAACACAAAACCCAGAAAAGGAAAAAAATAGAACTGCAAGGAGAATTTTGGAAAATAAAACCACCCCTCTTTGATGGTGAACAGGAAGAGATAACTGAAGCCTGGATTATCAATATGAATAAGTAATTTCAGCTGTATGGGTATGACCATAACTTAAAGGCTCGCTTGGCCATCTTTCAGCTGCAAGGAAAAGCCACCCTATGGTGGGAGGAGTAAAGACTATGCATGGAGTAAATGAGCAGAGCATAACTTGGGAAAAAGTTCAAAAGTGTTTTAAGGAGAAATATTTAACTAAAATATTTTATGATGAAAAGGAAAAGGAGTTTCACGATCTTCAATTGGGATAGTTGTTTATGGATGAGTTCATAACGAAATTTACATCCTTCCTTCGGTATGTTCCTTACATACGGGAGGAAAAAGCGAAAGTGCATCGATTTATCAACAGTCTATCGTTGTTTATGAAAGAGCGTCTCGAGTTCGATAACTCAAAGACCATGGACAAATTTATACATAAGGCTCGGATATGTTATCAACAAAATAAGCAAAAGGGAGATGTGGGAAAAATAAGGGTTGATAAAAAGGTAACTAAGTTTCCTTCCAAAACCAAGGGAAATAAGGCCATAGACAACAAGGGACCCCATAAAGGGCAAGAAACAGAAATATGAATAGAAATCAACCCAGATTTAAGCTTCCAACTGAGTCCAAGACTAATGAGCAACCAGGCAAAATTGAAGTGGAAGTAGTAGCTAGAGCTCCAGTACAGTGCTGGGGATGTGGAGGACCACATTACGTCAAAACATGGCCCTATCGTAAGGGAACCAATTAGGTTGCACAGATTCAAGAATCATCAACTGTGGGAGAAGTGGCAAGAAGCATTCAAAAAATCAATGTTGCCCTTGAAGACCACGAGGCAGAATACCAACCAACCATGATAGAATTTGAAGGTAAAATCTTCGACCAAACTATATCTATTTTAATTGTTCCAGGAGCTACTTTGAGTTATATTAGTCCCAAGATAGTAGAACAATGATTTTTGCAAGATGTTAAGTTTAAGAGTCCTTGGATAGTATAGCTAGACATGGGGGCAAAGAGAAGGGTGTTGGCCAAGGTTAACAACTACCCCTTAAAGTTAGCAGGTTAGTGTCTTATGGCAGACTTGAATGTATTTCCCCTAAGATCATATGATATCCTAATAGGCATGGATTGGTTGGAAAACATTGGTCTATCATTAACTATAACACCAAAACTATTAATTGTATGGATGAAGATGGAAAAAGGCAGGAATTTCAAGGCATATTAAGACCCCTAAAATTAAGACTAGTAACAACCTCCCAGTTAGCAAAATGTACCAGAAAAGGATGTCAAATTTATGTGATATAGGTAGGATACGTTAATTCAAAGGAAAAATATATTTCTTTGGAAAATATACCTGTAGTACAGAATTTTATGGAAATGTTTCCTGAAGAAATTCTAGGTCTTCCTCCAAAAAGAGATATAGATTTCACCATTGAGTTGATTCTGTGAGCTGCTCCAGCATCTCGAGCTCCTTATCGCATGAGCATACAGGAGTTGATAGAATTAAAATTGCAGTTACAAGAACTGCTTGATAAAAAGTACATCCGCCCAAGCGTATCACCTTGGGGAGCCCTAGTGTTTTTTGTTAAGAAGAAGGGTGGAACCTTGCGGATGTACATGGATTACTGCCAGTTAAATAAATTGACCATCAAAAATAAATACCCTTTACCAGGTACAGGTGAGCTGTTTGATCAGGTGAGGGGTCCGATTGTGTTTTCAATGATCAACCTTCATTCAGGTTACCATCATATTAGCATAAAGGAAGAAGATATAGCAAAAACAACCTTTAGAACTCGTTATGGACATTACAAGTTCGTTGTGTTGCCCTTCGGGCTAACTAATGCTCTTGTGACCTTCATGTGTCTCATGAACAATATGTTCCATCAGTATTTGGATAAATTTGTGTTGATTTTTATCATTGACATACTAATTTACTCTTGGAATATAGAAGAACATAAAGAAAATCTCAGTGTTGTTTTGCAAATTTTAAGAGAACAAAAACTATACGTTAAGTACAACAAATGTGATTTATTTAAAGAAGAAATCTAGTATCTAGGTCAAGTCATTACCAAGGATGGAATTGCTGTGGACTGGGAAAAGATAAAAACTATAATGGAGTGGCCAATACCAAAATATGTGGCAGATATAAGGTCATTCATGGGTCTAGACGGATACTATAAGCGATTTGTCGAAGGATTTTCTAGGGTGGCATATCCCATTACCTCTCTGCAAAAGAAAGGAAAATCTTTTAAGTGGACCATGGAGTGTCAAAAGAGTTTTGATCAGATTAAGCATTTACTTACCACCACACCAATTTTGAGCATTGTAGATCCAAATAAAGACTATGTGGTTTATATAGATGCCAACAAGGAAGGTGTTGGTGGCATACTAATGCAGGAGGGTAGAGTGACTTCTTATGAGTCTAGGAACCTTAAGGAGCATGAGCAAAAATATTTAGCCTATGACTTAGAGCTAACATTAATCATTCATGCATTAAAGATGTGGTGACATTACTTGATGGGTAATAAATTTCTTTTAATGACTTATCATAGTTTAACTAACTATTTTAAGCACCCCACTCTGAATGATAGGCAAGCTCGTTGGGTCAAATTTCTAAGTGAATTTTATTTTGAAATCAAACACTTGAAAGGTAAAAAGAGCTGGGTCACGTATGCCTTAAGTTAGAAGGTACACTGTATATATGAGGTCACTTTCAATGAAGTGCAGACTACCTTTAATGATCTGATTAAAGAGGCAACCATGCTTGATCCATAATATAAATTTTTAGGGTAGCAAGCTAAAATTTTAAACATAAATGAACAATAGCTGGGATATGAGGTAAATCATGACAGTATGTTGATTTTAAAGATAAAAGGTATGTACCTAACCAGAAAAACATTAAAGAATTAATTTTAGATGAATATCATAAAATTCCATATACAGGCCACCCTGGATACCATAAGTTAATTAGCAGACTTAGAAAGGAATATTTTTGGCCTGATATGAAGAAAGAAGTGGCTAAGTATTTGGCTCACTATCTGGAAAGTTAGCAAGTGAAAGCGGAACATCGTCACCCAGCCAGATTGCTTCACCCATTGCCTATTCCAAAATGGAAGTGGGAAACCATTTCCATCGATTTTGTTATAGGAATACCTAAGTCTAAAAAGTAGAATGACTCAATAATGGTGATAATAGATAAGTTGAGCAAGTCTACTCACTTCATACCAATACATTCAACCTACAAGGCTATAAAAATTGCTAACATATTCATGCAAACCATTTTTAGATTACATGGATTACCGAATATCATAATTTCCGATCGTGATGTACAATTTACATCAGATTTTTGGAAAGCCTTATTTGAAGTTTTAGGCATACAACTGCATTTCAGCACTACTTACCACCCTCAAACAGATGGGTAGACTGAGTGATTAAATCAGGTAGTAGAAGACATGTTGCGAACTTACGTAATGCAACAACCATCCAAATGGGAGGATTACATAAATTTGGTAGAGTTTTCTTACAACAACGGTTACCATACATCGCTACAAATGGGTCCATTTGAAGTATTGTATGGACACAAGTTCAGGACACCCTCAAGTTGGGGCAGGCCAGAGGATAAATTTATGTTAGGACCGAACATGTTAAAAGAAATGGAGGAGATGGTTAAAAAAGTACGTTCCAATTTAAAGGTTTCTCAAGACTGACAAAATAACTTTGTTGATTTAAAGAGAAGATTCTGGGAATTTCAAATTGGAGATCATGTTACGTTCATGTATGGGACAAGAAAATAACATTACAATGGAGCGGATGTGCTAAATTAGCACCTTGATTCTTTGTTCCTTTCCAAATCCTAGATCAAATCGGACCAGTGGCCTACCAGCTCGCTTTGCCCAGCCACATACGCATACACAATGTTTTCCATGTTTCTGTCTTAAAAAATGTATATGTATGATCCCGAGCATATAATCAATTGGCAGGATATACAAGTAATTAAATATTAAATAAATCTTGCCAAGGCAAGTTGCCAAGGGAAAGGAACTGACTAATTTTTATTTTTTCTTATGTGTAGGTCGAATCGGAAGGCGAGTTCTCAGTCGAACCCATGGTTATACTCGATCAGAGAGAAGTAATGCTGCGGAAACGAGTTATCACCCAAGTTAAAGTGAAATGGTAGAACTTTGGGGTAGAGGAGGTCACCTGGGAGGATGAACAAATTATGAGGGAAACTTGTCCAAATATATTTGTAGAAGAGAAACATCGGGATGATGTTTAATGTTAGGGGGGT